>JAWRVF010001013.1:45000-122873 GCA_036785485.1 Physcomitrellopsis africana
TGTCTGCGGTTAAACTCGCGGGAGAAGAGTCCATAGTCCCGGGGTCTTGATGCTTCTTCGACAGCAGCGGTGAGTTGTAGAGCGTCGGAGAAGTTCATTTGCAGCACTCGGCCCATGTCCATCGCGGCTTGCTTGTTGTTCCGAGCCACAAGCGCAGTGTAACGGGGTGTCTCGGGCATCTTCATACGGTAGTAGAATGTGAGGGCTGCTGGAACGGCACCAAACGCGAGGACGATTCGCCAGACGTAATCAGCTTGGGGTGGGGTTGATGCAACTGCGTCCTCGAGGAAAGAGACGTCGCGCAATGCATTCCGGAAGATGGACGCAACAATTATTGACATGATATCGCCAAGCAAAATTCCGATGCCTTGCATGGCAAATACTGCTGCAATGAACGCCCCGCGAGTCTTCTGATTCGCGTACTCCGACATGATTGTGGCCGATAGTGAATAATCTCCTCCAATGCCCACCCCAAGCCAAAATCTGCAGAAGCAAAGTGTGGTCATCACAGCCTTTGCAGAGTGTCCAAACGACAAGGCCGATGCTATCGAAGTAAGTATCATGAGCAGTAGCGTCCATCCATACACCTTCTTGCGCCCGAGCTTGTCTCCTAGCCATCCGAAATAAAGGTGCCCAGCAAGGGCACCGCAAAGTGCCACACCATTCACGGCACCAGAAACATTTGGAGGAAGCACACCAGGTTTCTTGTGCAGAGGGTGGTAATAGTAAATCCGTCCAAGAAGTCGAGTGAGAGTCGAAATGCAAAACAAATCGTAAGCGTTGGTCAGAAATCCCATTCCTGCTATAACGATTGTCCTAAAATGATACCATTGTGTATTGGCTTTGTCGAGAGCAGAGAGGATATCCGATGCCCCTCCCATGGCGTCGACTTCAAGAGTTACCGGTCTCTTCTCCCACTTCGCAACAGCCTTATTTGCTCCCAGGTCCTACTCAAACCATTGTCTCCGTGGTGTCATTGCGGTCCATTGAAGAATACAAAAACAGATCTGAACTGCGATCCTCGTTAGAAACAGGACATTGTGCCGCAACTTCTAAACCTCCAACAGATCGGACGCAAGGTTACAGACATACAACGTTTCAGATCAGAAGAGTCATTATGACAGGTAGAGTATCACGAAAAGGAACAGTGCAATTTTTCCTCTCTTTTTTCACCAGTGAATGTTCGTTCATTGAAATGTGTAAAGCCGCCTGACCTGCACCAGAGACTCTAGGGGTCAACTCGATAAGTGGCGATCAGTGCAGAGCAGGTGGTAGGCTGTACTCTGCATGGATTTGTTTCATGTGTGCTAAGAAAAAAGGTTTGGTAGGTGGCGAGCAGAAACAGTTTTCCTGCGGAGTGAGAGTGACAGATATGGACTCGCCAATCTTAGACGTTAAAAATTAGTTTGTCGAGCACAGTTCTGCCTAAATTTAAGTGTCAACTACGATGGCACGATGAAACATTTCCCATCAGCAGCGTCACACGCACAGAAGAGGCCGTGACCGATCAAATACTTTTATATGATTTATTAGCAATCCACACTCGATCCATTAGGGGAGCAAAACCTGCAGTCGGTTCTGAACCTGCAGCAGATAAGTTGACTCCAACCATGATTTAGGGTAACTATTCAGTGTTCATTTAGCAGGTTCCGAAACGATCCTTTACAATACTCGACTGTGAATCTCCAATTTCGATCACATAATAGTGTGGACTTCGACGCCGCCAGGTGAATTCGCCTGTTGGCCAAGAGGTAGAACTGAATAGCATCCGTGAATGGGTTCTTGCCTCTTGACGTCACAAAGATCAGGGATCCACGATGGTCGGCTGCCAAAGCATGGAGATCTCACGATTTCCGACCAAGGCTACGGAGCGATCAAATTTTCGTTTAATCAACTTCAGGAGATGCAGAAAACGATCCATGCGGCGATGAATCATGTTTTAAGAGCTCGGAAGTGCTGCACTTTTCCTACCCACATTTACTTATCAACATGAGAGATGGCAGGGTGATGTGCCAGTCTTCCAGATCATGGAAACGCTGTTGTGAAATGCCTTCTAAAACACTGTCGACTCTTGGGTCGGATTCAGGTGGGAGACAAAGAGTGCAGCTCCCGTGTGCGCGGCGTCCGCCCGCCGACTCGCTCCCCTACAGTCTCCTAAAGCAGAGGCTATTCTGATCGAATCTAGCAACTGGGCAGAGATGGAGGCTTGAAAGCAACTTAAGCAACAATGCATGTGACTGACAAATCTGAGAGCTGAGCTAAAAACGGCCAGATTCCAGTGATCGGAAGATGTCCTCGTTGTCTCCGCCTTCGCCACCAGTTGCGGTGAATCTTCTTCGAATCACCGCCGCATTATCGTTGAATCTTCGTTCTTTGACGGATGGATGGGGAGCGGTGGTGCTTTGCCACGATCACCCCATACTAAATAAACCCCCGTCTTATATTCCCCGTTGCTTGGAGGTTAGCCTTGTTTTAAAAGTATTCCAGAATTGTAGCGTTTCAAAAGCGCATGTCAGTTTGACTTTCTTAAAATACTTTTTTGCAAGCTATACTATGTCCTGACTTGAAACAAATTCATCTTTGACACATTTCAATGTGGTGTAGTTAAATTCCTACAGTTGTTGATATTTGGTTGATAATTGTTTCTATGCGTGGTTGCTCCTCTCTCTCTTTCCAAAATAGCACCTCTTCTACCATTTTAGGTGTTGTAGATTGTATGCACTAAGGGACCAAATAAAACCATAATGAATCTCATGCAATCTTTTATTACAATCTTTAGGTGTAAGGTTTTTGGTGAAAGATGGAAACTTTATTAGATTTAATCATACATGTTTTATGTGAGATATATTTTACTGTGTTTGTGTTGATATTGTATCATTGTTGCATTCTTGTGCTCATCATTTTCTTACTCTTCTTATCTTATATGTGTCATTTGGAAATATTCTTCTTCTATTAACAAAATTTAGATAGATTCTATTCCATATTAATTGTGACAATCAAATATTTGGTTGCAATATTCACAAGTAACAAATTACAATTCATTGGTGTGATTTATTGTAAGTATAAATTGTACAAATTTTATTCTAAATTGTGTTGGTGTTTATTCTAAAGGTGGATAGAAGACTTTTGTAAATGATTTTTAGGATTTATATATACAACAAATTGTTAAAAAAAATATAAATATATTATTTATATTTATGCTTCTAAAATAAATATTATTATAAATTTTTTATTAGGATAATATAATAATATTAAATATCTAATAAGTATATCTTATAATATATATTTTATAAAGTATATCTTATAATTATATATCTTATAATTATATCATGTGTATCTAATGTGTGTACAATGAATGGCCAAATTGATCAAGATTTTTTATTCTTTTTGTGGCCTAGTTAAGAAAAGTAAAATATTGGAGCAAAGTGAATGGATGGAGTGGGGTGGTGTCACGGACACAGAATATAGATTGGAAGTCTAAACAAGAAGTTTAAGAAGAATTGACAAGAATTGGATTAATGAGATGAGTACAAAAACAACACCAGAGAGGTGAGCTAGAGCTCCAAGAGATGTGTTGTCGAGATTGAAGAACTCTTCAGCCTCGACTCCAATATATATTCCTATCTAAGAAGATTCTCAAGCAACTTCCACTAATTAGGAAGCTTCTCAAATAACTTTTGCCAACTAGGAAGCTTCTTAAGCAACTTCTACTAATTAGGAAACTTCTCAAGTAACTTCTGCTATCTAGGAAGCTTCTTAAGTAGCTTCTATCAACTAAGAAGCTTCTCTACCAACTTGGAAGATGTTAGAAGGTCTTGGAGAGTTCTAAGATCTTTCTAGAATGTTCTAGAAGGTTCTAAGAAGTATGTCCTTGACATCACCTCCTCCTCTAGCTTCGAGGTCTCCAAGAAGCCATTTGAGATGTATACTTACAAACGTAGGAAATCAAAATTTGTCGCATAGTCTCTGTAATATATTCCAGTTGTTGTTCACAAGGCAGATGATTCATCGGACCTTATAGCCACCGATAATGACCAACACCTTCCACTTGAGACCATGCCTAGACTTCTGTATCTTCATTGTGGAAATGACCTGAAAATATCGCTTCGCCACTACTTACATGAGCTGATTCAACTTCAAATACAATTACAAGTGACCTGCTCCTTGATATTCTTCGATGTCTTTTTGGTTCTTCTAATTCTTCATCTCGAGGTCGACGCCGTGAGCTACTCGGTTGAGATGGTACCACTAGTACAGTATCTATATTCTCACTAGCCATATCTAAATACACCTTGATATTAGATATCTTGATACTACAAAATATAACAAGTTATGTTTTGATAAGACTTGGATCTCTTTTCTATTCATTTCTCCAAAGAAAGCTTCATCTTCACGCTTTGTTAATGGCCAGCTTTTGGTTTATTAGGATATCGTCGATAGAATTTTCGTATCTTTTACGACGCATTGGCGAGATTTTTGGCTAGTTTCCATGTTCGTTCATTAATATCGTAGCTGCTCCAATGCACAAAGTACTCTAATTTATTCCATCTTTGTCATGAATCTAGTATCTTTTCTACCTCATATTCTTCGTTGTTTTTAATTTCTATACTAGGTGGTGGATATTGCACTCTTCCAGGAAAAGACGATTTCCAATAAGGCTCTAATAGAGAAACATGAAAGACATGATGTACCTTCATAGCAGTTGGTAACTCTAGGTGGTACGCCAAAGGATTGATCTGCTTCTAGATAACAAATGATCCCAATCTCCAATAGTCCAACTTATCACATGGCCGCTTGGTCTTGATATTCTATCGAAGCAGCTATATTTTATCTCCAATTTTGAAATTAGGTACCTGATTTCGAAATTTATCCACGGATGCTTTGTAAGACTCTTGGGCAATTTGCAATTGAAGCTTCAATGTGGTTTCAAGCTCCGATAGCTGCTGCATTAATTCTTTAGCTGCTCGGTTGTTATTTGCTGATGGATTCAATAGATCAAGCTTCAGATGGTATCCATAATTGGAAAAGAATGGTGTTTTTTGAATCGATCCATGAAGGGTGTTGTTATATGCAAACTCGGCTAGCGGTAGATATGCAGTTCAATCATCTTGCTGATAGTTAATATTGCATGGTAAATACTGTTTCAAAACTTGATTCACCCGTTCCATTTGACTATCAGTTTGAGGATGGAATGACGAAGAAAGCTTGATATCCACCTTCAATATTTTAAAAAAAGATTTCTAAAACTTTGATACAAATTGGATTCCTTGATCCGACATGATATCATCTGATAGACCATGATATCGATATACATTATCAAATAAGAGCATTGCTGTGTCTTTGCTTGACGATGTCTTCTTGCAAGGGATAAAATGTGCCATCTTCGTAAGTCGATCCACTACAATAAGGATGTTGTCAAATGAATTTGATGGCGACAGATCTGTAATAAAGTCCATGGAAACTGAAGACCATGGACGGCGCGGAATAGGCAATGGCTGTAGAAGTCCATAAGGGCGATGTCGAGGGTTCTTGGATCTTGAACAAATGTCACAAGAGAGGACAAAATCTTTCACATCCTTCCACATTTGAGACCACCAAAATTCTTAGGAAATGAGTTCTAAGGTCTTGTTGAATCCGAAATGTCCCACAGTTGGAAAGTCATGACAAGATTGAAAGATTCAAAGTCGTGTTGGCCCTTTTGAGATATACAGTCGCTCTTCAAAGAATAAGAGATCTTCTTTAACCTTGAACTTGTCATCATTGATACGCTGCTTGATATCAAGGACTATTGAATCTTCAATGGTCGCAGCACGTACCTGATTGAGGAAGTCGGCATCAATTGGCACAACAGCAGTACAAATCCTAAATTGCTCTGGCTTTAACAATGTCCTCCACTGTTGATCAGGCGCTGCTTCTCCAATCTTCAGCACAAGATATGATCTTCTTGATAAGGCATCGGATAGTCCTTGCTGCTTTCCAAGCCGATAAGTAATAACGAAGTCAAACCTAGATAGCGACATATTCCATCGAGCTTGACGACGATTTAGAACCCGAGCTGACATGAAGTACTCTAGATTCTTGTGATTTGTATATACGGTCATCGGATACGCAGCTCCTTCGAGGAAGTGACGCCACTCTTGGAAAGAATCTATTATAGTAAGGAGTTCCTTATCATGAATTTCGTAGTTGATCTCAGCCGCAAAAAACTTTCGTGAATAGAATGCAACCGAATGAAGCTTATTGTCGATGCCCATCTACGAAAGTACAGCTCCTAAAGCAAAATCCGAAGCATCAATTTCCAAATAGAAAGCCTTTGCAAAGTTTGGATGTACTTAGATTGGAGCCATAGTAAATGCTATTTTAAAATTTTGAAATGCTTTTTCTTCTAGAGGTCTCCATTCAAGCTTATCCTTACATGTTAATCGAGTGAGTGGAGCAGCAACTTGAGAATAATTCTTGATGAAGATCCAATAGAAGTTAGCAAAACCGAGAAAATATTGTACATTTCTAACCGTCTTTGGAACTTCCCAGGACATAATTGCTTCCACCTTCTTGGGATCCATCTTCAAGCCTTTCGTAGTTGCAATGAACCCTAAAAACTCCATGTCAGTTTGGTGAAATAAACACTTCTCCAACTTGGCGTAGAGTCTTCACTCATGTAGTTTTTTGAATACCAAATAAACGTGCTTCTTATGCTCTTCTTCGTTCTCGAAAAATATCAAGATATCATCTAGATAGATGGCAACAAAATCATCTAGATGCTCTCAAAAAATATCATTTATCATATGTTGAAAGAACGCCGGAGCATTGCTAAGACCAAATGACATGAC
Organism: Physcomitrellopsis africana; assembly: GCA_036785485.1. NCBI lineage: Eukaryota > Viridiplantae > Streptophyta > Bryopsida > Funariales > Funariaceae > Physcomitrellopsis > Physcomitrellopsis africana. The sequence goes on from JAWRVF010001013.1 coordinate 51,831, forward strand.
ATTATACTCAAAATGACCATATCTTATACGAAAAGCTGTCTTCCATTCGTCTCTTTCTTTGATTCCCACAAGATTGTAAGCTCCTCTTAGATCAATCTTTGTAAAGATCTTTGCACGTCCAAGTTGTTCCAGAAGACTAGAGATCAAAGGTAATGGATAGCAATTCTTCTTTGTCACCTTGTTGAGACCTCGATAGTCCACGCACATCCATAGTGAGCCATCCTTCTTCTTCATAAATAAAATTGGTGCCCCAGCTGGCGACTTTGAATGACAAATGAAGTTCTTGGCTAGGTTCTCATCAATATATTTCCGCAACTCAGCCAACTCTATCTACAATAGGTTGTAGATTGGGCCAAAAGATGGTTGTGCTCTTTCTTGTAATTCTATAGCACAATCATATAGTCGATATTTTAGTAGCATATCAGCATTCTTCTTTTGGAACATGTCTTGAAAATCCTTGTATTGTTCCAGTATACCTGCTGTTGAAATCTGCTCTCCACTAGTTGGAATCGCATAAATGACCAATGGTGTACCTTCCTTGCTCGATCTTACAAACGTTCTTGCTCCAATGAACAAGGATTTTTTGGTTTGGGGTCTTCTTCCAAGCTTGTCGTTAGGTTGTTCTATGAGAAATGTTATCCTCTGCAACCTCCAATCTATAGATGGATTATATTTTTCCAACCAAGAAAGACCAAGAATAATAGGATTTGATAGAGTGCTAATAATGTTGAAAATAATATAACTACTATGGTCTTTAAACGTCACCTCTATAGGTTCTGATTCATGGGTGACACTACCAGATAATAAAGGTCGTCCATCTATTACTTCTACATGAATAGGTTTGAATTTCTGTACTAGGAGAATTTTGTGACGCTTAGCAAATTCTTGGTCTAAGAAACAAGCAGATGCTCATGAATCTAATAAGGCTAAGGTTTTTAGTTTTTGAGGACCAAAAGACAAAAGAATTGTAAAACAACGGGCAAGTTGAGTAGAAAGAGAGGAACCTGGTTTTGATTTGTCTAGCCGCATGGTTCCTATTGTGGCTAGGCATCCTTGTTTTTCTGAACAAACGCACCTCTATTCTTGATGATGCGTCCATTTTGCTTCTTAAGACAGCTTCTAGTTCTATGGCCTTCTCTACCACAATAAAAATACAAACTTTTTTCCATACGCTGTTTCTTTTTTTCTGGAGTAAGGGATTTGACATGTACCGCATCAATCTGCATGTCCTCTGTCTCCGATTGTGAATTTAGGTTACTTGCCGATATAATTATGTCGTGACAACTTGTATATTGTCTAGAGCGTTGGTCTTTGCAACGCTGAAATAGGCAGTTATTGCACTTTACAGCTTGGCTAATGGCTTCATTGAGCATTCGTGGATGAAGAAGAGATAACAACAAATCTTTCACGTCGTCCCTTAAATCCTAATAGAATTGACTCATCAATGCTTGTTCATCCCAATTGATGTCGCATGCTAATTGCTTGAAATCCGATCCATAGATTGATGCAAAGCGAGTCTCTTGTCGTAGCGATCAAATTTTTGTTGTAGCCCACCGAGCCTTGTTATACTCGCCAAATGCTTATGCAAATGCCTCCAAAAAAATCTCAAAATTGTTCAAAATCAGTGATCCTTTTTCAAATAGAGGAACAAACCATGATAGAGCTTGTCCCGTGAGCAAAGTTCCAACCAATCCAACGCGTGATTCCTCCGTCGAATAATATTGGGATTGTAGAGCTATTATTAACTTGATTTGATTAATGAAACCTCAAAATTTGGAGCGTGTGTCATCAAACTTGTCTAGAAGGCTAATTCAAGGTTTCTTTCGTTGTAGAAGCAATGGTTCTCATTGAACCACAGATAAAGCTACTTTTTCTGGTATAGAAGCTTGAGGCTGATGAAGCCTAGATTAAGCTATTCCGGATGCTCCATCATTATGAAGTCTTGCAAAGATTCCTTCCATCACTGTAGTTCTCTTTGATAACGTAGCAATAGCATTCATAATGGCGTCCATCTTAGACTCCAAACTTTCACTCATATTAATGTCTTGACTTCCAACCATTCTATGAAAAAAAAAGTAATTGTTTCTACAAGGAAGAAATATTGGTTTAGAAGAGGGTACTCTACAATCTCTAAAACGCCTTAAGACCTTCAAGAAGAGGGATAATCCACTCTCTCCAAGAAAAATAAGACTCCAATATTATAATGGAAAAGATATCAGTTTAGAGGAAGGTAATCCACAACCTATAAAACACTAGTGTACCTTCAAGAAGAGGGATAATCCACACTCCAACAAGAAAAAACTAGCTCTGATATCTAAGTTGAGAATAGTCTCAACAAACTGTTATGGACACAGAATATAGAGTAGAAGTCTAAACAAGAAGTTCAAGAAGAACTGACAAGAACTGGATTAATCAGATGAGTACAAAAACAACACCAAAGAGGTGAGCTAGAGCTCCAAGAGATATGTTGCCGAGACTGAAGAACTCTTTAGCCTTAATTCCAATATATACTCCTACCTAGGAAGCTTCTCAAGTAACTTCTACTAATTAGGAAGCTTCTCAAATAATTTTTGCCAACTAGGAAGCTTCTTAAGCAACTTCCACTAATTAGGAAACTTCTCAAGCAACTTCTGCTATCTAAGAAGCTTCTTAAGTAGCTTCTATCAACTAAGAAGCTTCTCTACCAACTTGAAAGATGTTAGAAGGTCTTGGAGAGTTCTAGGATCCTTTTAAAATGTTCTAGAAGATTCTAACAAGTATGTCCTTGATAGGTGGTTAAGATGTAATACAAGACAATAAGAGCAAAGGTGGATCAATTTAAGATTTACTTAGATTGATTTAATATTTTTCTAAACATAATTCTTTATAAATATATCTTTATTTTTTTATAAAAATAGATGATTAAATTTTTAAATTAAATAGTATAATATAATAATTTTATAAAATATAAATAATTTTATTATTATATATTATATTTAATTAATTCTGAAATAGATTTTAAATAAAAAATTATATATATTTTAAAATAGTATAAAATTAATAGAGTCTAAAATAAATTTTATATTTTTAAAATCATAATTTTAAAGACTTTTATATATTAATATAAAAGTTTATTATTTATTTAAATTTCATACATAGATAAATTTATATACATCAAAACTAAATTAAATAAATTCATAAAGAATTTAAATCACATACATATATATATTAAATAAAAAATATTTTTAATATATATTTTTATATAAGATAAATTAATTATAATTAAATTATATAATTATATATGAAAGATTATAAATATAAAATAGTTAAATAAGAAGTTTATATAAAAATATTAAAATTTTATAATTAGATTAGATTATAATATAATATTTTTATTTTTATAAATTTTATATATATTTTTAATATATATTTTTATATTAAATTTTATAATCTATATTATTTTTTTTAAAGATATGAATTCTAAAAAACTTATTATAATATATTATAATATATTTTTAACTATATACAATTGATGAAGAAAAAAATAACTTAATAAAAGATATATTTATAATAGATAAAAGCACTAGAATGGTTGTTACCAAGTATAAGAAACTAAAGAGCCTTGCACCAAGTTTGCATTATAAAAAAATACCATCTTAAGAGTAAGGATGTAAGAGATGCTTGTATTACTTAAATAAATAAAAATAAATAGAAGTAGAAATATGTAGAAACATGTTGAGAAGATGATATCTTTTTTAAGAAGCTTTGAGGAAGTTTCTTAGATGTAATTAGATATTTAGACTTTAATGGATATATTGTATGGCTATTAAAATTTATCTTACAAGTTTTTTATTTTTAAAAAGTCATGTTAGAAGCAACCTACAACTTGACACTTACGCTACAAGCCTTGTGGTTCCTATGAAACTTCTATAAGATTTATTTTTGTAACTAATATATATAGAGGCAAGATTGAGACCATTCCCAATCTTGTCAATACCTTTTTTGAATTCTATTCTTGATTTAAGTCTTCCTAGTCTCTTTGTATTTGGCAATAGCCTTTTAAGTTTCTTTCTAACTTATAATTTTTTTTTTTTTTTTTTTTTTTTTTTTTTTTACTTTCTTCCTTCTTTAGAAATATATGAGTATATTGACTTTTAGATTTTGTTTTAATCCATGGCATAGAAAATTTGATAAGACTATTAATATATTATAGTTGTTTTATTTAAGAAGTGAGTGGATTATCCCACTTCTTAAGATCTAATATTATGCATTTAAAGATTGTAAACTATCCAGCTTTAAACTAGTATTTTTATTTTTTCACATTTATATATTTTTTTGAATAAAGTAGACTACCTCTCTTTACAAAAAATTTCATTTGGTATTAGAGATTACAAATTATTTTCTTCTAATTTGACTTATGGATTAGATAGTGTTGTCTATTATTTAGATGGTAGGAAAATAAACTACGGATGTTATACTTGATAGAAGTAAGAATAGATTTATAATTATTATCTTTTATTAAAAGCTTTTTAATACTATTTAAGAAAAAATCTTATGTATTGGCAATCTCAATTGTAAAAGCACTATTGCAACGTCCATAAAAAAAAAGTCAACAATGAGCTCTAATGTTTATTCCAAGAATTTGTGCAATTAAAAAAATCAAGTATAAGTATATCAACTTTACAAGTGAATTTTAAAAGTCTTATTACTTTAAGTATGAAAAAGCCAAAGATTAATATAGAAGAGAAGTTTAATAGAACAAGATTAAAAATTTTAATTTTTTTTATAATGAGTCAAGATTTTTTTGAAATTATATTCTTCTTGATATCTTAACAAAATCATTCAAGTAGGATTGTTAAGCACACTTCTATTTGGAAGTGTCTTTTTTTGGTTTACACCTTTAATAGAAAAAGATTCATAACTTCTATATATTTTAAATTTATTTTTGAATATATTTATGGCTAAATCTAGAAAGAATATTAGAAAAAAAAAAAAAAAAAAAAAAAAAAAAAAAACTCTAGTCTTTGCAATAAGGATCATATTTAGCTGCTATCTATGCTACTAAATTCTAACAACTTATTTGCAACTTAGATTGGAACAATAAAAACATTATCAATCAATTATAATTTGGCTTAAAAATAATATCAAAGTTTTATTGTTGACAATGTTAAAAGCAGATTCATTGAAATAATTTATGACTCAAGCAATCACATATAATAATCATTTTTTTGAAAGGTGCTAAGAACAAAGATTTGATTGGAGAAGAAAAAATCAAATGATGACAACATCTTCCAAGTCTTCAAAAATCTATTTATCAAGATTTGAACCTATACACATTGATAAAACTTAATTTAAGTGATTATCATTAAAAAAAAAAAAAAAAAAAAAAAAAAAAAAACAAATACCATTGTAAAAACTTGAGTTTGTATTTTGGAAAAATAAGTCATAAGGTACAAGATTGTTGCATCAAATTAATTAAATTCAATGCAAGGAATACAAACACAAATATAAAAAATTCAAAAAATAAAGACATTTAGTTGCAGCAAGGACCTTGCAATTTGACAACCCTAAATAACAACCATCAAATAGAAGTTTCATACTACCATCAAATTCTATACCTTATTTTAAATTTCTTATAACTATTAAAACTTTAAGTTGTGAATTTTTAACTCAAGTATTGTTAGACATTGGAGCCTCAATATATTTTATAGATAAAATTTTTGCATTGCAATAAAAATTAATATTCTTAAAAAAAATCCAATGAATTCTAATAAAAATTATTAATAATCAACTTCTTTTATGTATAGATATTATAGAAAAAATCAAGCTATTAAAAGTAGCATTAAAAGATTAAGCATCTAATATTATTTTCAATATCATTTAATATCCTTCAAATCTACTGGTACTTGGTCTTCCTTGGTTTGAATTATATAATCTAGATATTAATTGAAAATTTTAAAAAATCACTTTTAAACCTAATCAAAATGCCAATAAACCATTTTGACCTTTATTTGTTAGAGCTAAGGTACTTTTGCAAGCTATTAAAGAAGGAGTTCCATTTGTTATTTTTGAAACACCAAATTTTTATTCAAATAAAGATTATTATAAAATCTTAGAGCAATATAAAGAATATCAAGATATATCTAACAAGAAGAATATTGATATATTGCCAAAATAATGACCTTATGATTGAAATATTGATCTTTAAGAAGGAGCTCAATTATTATTTGGACTAATTTATAACTTATTATATAGTGAACTTATTGCTTTGAAGGAAAATATTAATAAAAATCTTGTAAGGAATTTTTTTAATATTCATAATCTCTTATAGGTATATCAATCTTCTTTGTGAAGAAAAAAAGTTGATCTTTACAAATGAGTGTAGATAGTTGTAGACTCAATAAATTAACCATCAAAAATTATATTTCAAACTAAGTATGGCCATTTTGAATATAATTTCATGTCTTTTGGACTTATAAATATTCCGATTAATTTCTAACATCTAACAAAAGATATAATTTATAAATTTTTAGATAACTTTGTTGTATGTTTTTTGGATAATATTCTTATTTATTCTAAAAATATTGATGAATATGAACAATATATTTGCCTTATATTATAAAAATTTAGAAATACACAAATATGTGTTAAGATAGAAAAATATGTATTTTATATAATACAAGTGGAATTTTTTAAATATATAATTTAAACTAAAAATTTATAAATAAATTTCAAAAAGATAAAAAATATCATAGATTAAACAATTTCAAAAATAATATGTAATATCTAATAGTTTTTAGAATTTAAAAATTATTATTAGATATTTATTAAGAAGTTTTTTTAAATTATTACTTTATTTATATAATTAACTTTTAAAGACAAATTGGAATAGAATAAAGATACAGAGATAATATTTAAAGATTTAAAAACAATCTTTATCTTAGCTCTTGTCTTAAGTTGCTTGGATTTTTTTAAAGCTATTAATATTAGAAATAAATGTATTAAACTTTGTATTAGGTATAATTCTATTATAAATAGATATTTATAATAGAATTATATTTAATATTATATGTTGTCTATTATAAATATTATAATATAAATAATATTTCTATTATAAATATTACATAATATAATAGATAATTCTATTATAAATATTAAATATAAATAATAGACTTCATCTTATTGTCTTTTATTCAAAAAAAATTTGAATAATTGAAATTCATTATGAAATTTACAATAAAGAACTTCTTACTATTATAGATTTGTTCTAAGAATGGCGTCACCACCTAGAAGTTGCTTCTTATTTAATTATAATTTATATCAATGATTAGAATCTTAAATATTTTATGTCAATACATCTCTCAAATCATTGCTTAGCCCATTAGAGCATGTCTTTGTTACAATTTATATTTAATATTACATGTTGTCTTGAAAAATAATAAAGCTTGTCAAGTACCTTATCTAAACGTTTTTATTTTGTTCTTAAAAAAAATAATGTGGCATATGATCAATAATAAATTAATCTTTTAAAATTGAAGCAACTGCATCTTTAAGCCATTAAGTCAATTTTTTTAATTAATACTACTTATTTTAATGAAATTTGTATAAATAAGTTAATAATTTTTAAAATTTTTGATGTTAAAAAATAATCTTTTTTATGATTTTAATAAATTAAATTAAAAAGAAAATATTTTTTTTATTAAAAGAGATATTTATATATTTCAAAAGATTAAGCACAATTATGTATACTACAAGCATTACATGACTTTTTAATAACTTTATATTTTAGATATAATAAAACTTTAAAATTTATTTTAAAAGATTTTTGGTGGCTTCAAATATGAAAAGAGATTAAAATATTTTTTTGATCTTGTGATACTTGTTCTACTATAAAGATTCTATATCATCAATTTTGTAAACTTCTTCAACCTCTATTTATTTTAAAGCAGCTTTAGTCATTTGTTTTAATGGTTTTATTATAAATCTTTTAGTCTCAAAATTTTACAATTCTATTTTTGTAATGGTGGACTATCTAACCAAAATATCACATTTTGTACCTTATATAAAAATAATTATGCATGAAGAAATAACTAATTTTTTAAAAATGATATCTATTAATATTATAGACTTTTAAGTGATATTATATTTGATTAAAGATTCTAATTTGTACCAAGATTTTGAAAGATACTTTTAATATCAATCTTTAGTATGTTAATTTTTTAAAAGTTAAAATCTAGTAGTAGAGGTTTTGGCAAGTAAAATGATAGATCTTCACACAATAATAAAAATACAATTAAACAAGGCTCAATAATGACAAGAAATTAAAATGGATGTTCTTAGAAAAATATAACTTCTATATAAAGTTGGTGATAAGGTATGATTCTTTTATTATAATATCAAGACCAATCAATCTTATAAGAAGTTAGATTATTGTCAGTTTAACTTGTTGATTATTTTTAAAAAAATAATCCAATTACATATTGATTACAATTATGACAATTAATGAAGATCCATTTTATATTTTGTATACCTCTTATTGAGCCTTATATTACAATCAATATACTAAGAAGAAAGTAATTACCACCATCTCTTGTTCAAATAAATAACAATCAAGAATTTGAAGTAGAAGAAGTCTTGGATTTAAGGTGGTGCCAAAATAAATTGAAATATCTTATACATTAGTGCGGATATGATATTAGTAAATGTACATGGTAGCCATCCAAGAATCTTATAAATGTATCAAAGTTTATTGTTACTTTTTACTAATAATATCTATAAAAAATTAAGACTAATCATTGGTAATACAATGCTATAAATCAAAGAGAAATAAATTCAAAGATTAACTTTTAGAATTTTTTTATAACATAGAAAACCAATAGATTCATCTTAAAAGTTAATAGATTCATCTTAAAAGTTATTATTTTTAGAATTGTCAAATAAAATATCTAGGTTGTTTTAATTTGGACAATGTGAGAATCATGATCCTCAAAAAAAATAAGTCTATTCTTAAATATATGATAAGACATTGTCATAAACATATTCCAAGTTATTACTTTTCAAAACCATCTAAAATCTTTCTTAATCTTGTAGAACCTTCTTTAGTCTTTTAGAATCTTTTAGAATCTTTTAGAATCTTTTTTATTCTTCTAAAATCTTCTTTAGTCTTTTAGAATCTTTTAAAATATTCTTTAATCTTCTAAAATCTTCTAAAATCTTCTAAAATCTTTCTTAGTCTTCTAGAACCTTCATCAATCTTCTAAAACCTTCTAAGATATTCTTAGAAGCTTCTATAGATGCTTTATAGACTTCTAAAAAATTCCTAATTTCTTTTGTAGTTAGAATCTTTTATAGGTGTTTTCATTAAGTTGAAGAAGCTTTTATGGAAGGTTCAATGAGATATAGACCTTGTAGTATAAATAGGAGGCAAGAAAGAGGTACATATTAGTCTTACCAACATAAATCTTGGAACAATCAAAGGTGTTGTATTATTTCTTAATATTAATCTATTTCTTATTTTTGTCAACCATCTAATTCTTTGTTTTTGAAATCAATCTAATTTTATATTTTTTTCTTATCTATTTGCTAATCTAGTATCTTATATTTTTAACACCTTGACAATTTGATAAGACTACTAAATAATCATATCAAAGCTTTGATTTATTGATAGAGAGTGGATTATCCCTCTTCTTGAAGATACTATTGTATTTTAAAGGAGTGCAGATTATCTCTCTTTAAACAGATATGCTTACTTATTGCAGTTTGATCTTTATTTATAAAGAGTGGATTATCTCTTTTCTAGGATGTATCACTATATTTTAGAGGTTGTAGATTACCTTCCTCTAAATTAATATCATTTAGAAACATTTCTTTTTAGTATAGAAAATACTATCTTAAAGGCTTATTGACCTTTTTTTAGTCAATATAGAAATAAATCAAGTCATAGAAGATGCATCTTCAGAAACAAAGAATAGAATGGCAATTCTTATAAATCTTTGAGTTCTTTTAAATAGTATATGAAAAAAAAATAGTATTCTTTTATAATCCAAATAAAAAGCCTCAAATGAAGTTAGTATCTAAAAAATTAAATGAAAAATTTATATTTTACAGCAAAAAATCATTTAATTAAAGAAAGCAGATAATAAACAAGCTATACATATGATCCCTATAGAAGTTCTAAAGGTTGTCATAAAAGAGCCAAAGGCTAGTATGTCTAATAAATTTGATGGAATAAAATCCAACTTTTAAAGTTTTTTGCAATAAGTAAGGCTTTACTTATGATTATATCTTTCTTGTTATCTAGATGGATTTATCCAAGCTACCTTTGTAAATACTTTTTTATTAAAAAATACTTGATCATAGTTTATTCTACTATTGGAAAAAAATTCTAAATTTTATATAACTTAAAGGCTTTTATGAAAAGATTTTTTATTACATTTGGAGATAGTGATCAAGAAATGCTGGCAAAAAAGAAGATCTAGAATCTACAATAAGGACCACAATCAATTATAATTTATGTTGCAGAATTCTAACAACTTACTTGTGATCTTGATTGGAATGATAAGGCTTCTATGACTTGATTTTATTATGGCCTAAGAGATAACATAAATAACTTATTGATTACAATACCAAGAGTTGAAAGTTTAGAAGAATTCATGCTCTAAGCTATTATTGATGACAATTGCCTATTTAAATTACAATAAGAGAGATAATCAATTTTTAGCAACGTTTATTAAAGTACAATTACTATATCTTCAAGAATATCAAAGAAGCAGTCAATATATCCTGAATCTATGTAGATTGATGCAACTCAATTCAAATCATTAACACTCATAGAAAATATTAGATTTCAATAGAAGAATCTACATCTATATTGTAGAAGACTTAATTACAAGACAACAAACTTTTCAAACAAGTCTAGAAAATTTAAAGAATAAAATATAATATCTAAATTGGAGAACTTGAAAAATATGCAACCAGAATAAAAATCTTGCGGTTAAACATTTTCAAATCTAAATTATCAAAAAAAAATCTATTCTTACCTTAAGATCCAATGCCTTGTTTTATGCTTCATATACATATAAGAACCTTAAGATAAAATATTTTTGCTAAAGTTCTTTTAGATACTGGAGCCTCAGCATGCTTTATAGATAAATTTTTTACAATCAAGTATAATTTAGTACTTATAAAGAAGATCCATTGTGCACTTGTTAAAGTCATTGATGGATAAAACCTTACATCAAAGAATGTTATTGAAGAAATCCAACTATTGGAAGTGGTACTAGGAAGTCAAGTATTATACATTCTCTTTAACATTATTCAATGTCTATCAAATTCTATTGTCATTAAACTCCCTTAGTTTGGATTACACAATTTTGATATTGATTAGACTTTACAAAAGATTTTTTCAAGGTCCAAATATCAAAAGAAGAAATAAGATGCAACTTTATTTGTTGGAGTTAAAATATTTATGTAAGCCGCAAAGAAAAAAATACATTTACATTATATAATATTCTAATAAAAGATTCAATTAAGCAACTCAAGCAAGATATTCTCAATCAATATCATGACTTTGAAGATATATTTGAGAAAAAAAAAACAAATATGTTATTAAAATATTATCCTTATGATTGTGCAATTGAATTACAAGATGGAATTCAACTTCTATTTGGTCTAATTTATAACCTTTTATAGACAAAGCTTATAACCTTGTAAGAATATATTGATGAAAATCTAACCAAGAATTTCATTAGACACTCAAAATTGTTTGAGAGAACACCTCTCTTATTTGTGAAAAAAAAAGATGGTTCTTTACGTACGTTCATTGACTATTGAGGTTTGAACAAGGTGACTATAAAAAATTGCTATCCATTACTATTAATCTTGAGATTATTGGAATAACTAGGACAAGCAAAGATTTTTATAAAGATTGATTTAAGAGGCGCTTACAACTTAGTCAAGATCAAAGGAGAAGATCAATGGAAGACAATATTTTATATAAAATATGGACATTTTGAATACAATGTTATGTCTTTTAGACTTATGAATGTGAAGTCTTTCAACACATGTGTTGAAAGACTTTCTATGGATCTTAAGAAGATATAAGCTATTATAGAGTGAAAACAACTATTATCAATTAGAGGTGCATGATATTTTTTATCAAAGATACATGCTATTACCAAAAATTAAAAAATACAAAGATTCTCGAATTAGACTAAAAGCAAGAAAGGAGTTGACAAGAATAAAAAAGGCTTTGTTCTTGTCTCTATATATACTATCTACCTAAGAGCTATGTGGCGACATTCTATAGGACCTCCAACTATTAGGGACATACACTTTGGAAGTTTACAAAATCTTTTAGAACATTTTAGAGGTTTTCTAGTGAGAGAAAGTTGATTGAGAAACTTCCTAAATGGTGAAAGTACCTTGAAAAGCTTCACAGTTAGTAGGAGGAGCTCAAGAAGCTTTCAAGTTAGTAGAAAGAGCTCAAGAAGCTTCTTAGTTTGATGGAAGTTGCTCAAGAAGCTTCTTAGACAAGACCATATATTAGAGCCAAGGCTAAAGAGTTCTTCAATCTCGACAACGTATCTCTTAGAGTTCTAGCTCATCTTTCTTGATATTATTTGTATATTCATATAGATAATTTAGGTTCTTGTCGATTTCTTCTTAAAACTTTTTCTACTTCAAGTCTCTTGTTTTGTATTTTCATGTCCTTGAGAATTTGCTGAAATTGCCTTCATTTTCAATATCAAAGTTAGATCCTTCTTATTAGAGAATGAATTATCTCTCTTCTTGAAGATATATTAGTATTTTAGACATTGTGGATTACCTTCTTTTAAATTGATATTATCTTCTTATAGATTCATTTTTTTTTTCTCTTAGAATGGACAAAAGTTAAGACATTAGTATGACCAAATCTTTTGAATCCAAATTAGATGCCATCATAAATGCTCTTATTACTTTATCTACTAGGAATGTAGAGATTAAAGAGATTGTTATAAAATTTCATAACAGCACAACATTGAGAGTATCACAATTTAGACTGTATCCACCTCCAACTTCTACGCTTGAGGATGCAGTACTACCTATGGTGTACTAAAGAAATCCACCTATTCAACAACATAAGGAGCTTTGAATTAGACTTTCAAAGAAATATGACGATATACATTATCATATTGTAGTTCAGCTATCATATGAAAAAATTATATATATATATATATATATATTAAATATACAATTTACTATATAATTAAATAAAAGTCATAATGGTGGATTTTATTGATTACGAGATGTGATTAGATTATTAATTTTAAAACAATCTATCTAGAAAGGTTATTATTGAAGTTTATACAACCTTATTTTTTTTGGATAGTACTTTTGAAGTTGATTTTATATTAATTATAACTTTTGTATATCTTAAATCACCTTTGTTAGACATTGGTGATCCTTAAGATCTTATTTGCTTCTTTTATTTGGTATTTAGAACACATATTATTTAAATATTATAAAAAATAGGATTAAAAAAGAATTTTTAGTACAAAAGGGGATAATTAGGCCATCTATGTCAATGAATGGAGATAGATGATAGAAGTCTCTATTCTTATTGGCCAAAAATCATGCCCAATCTATTCCTATTGGCTTCAAGGAGGCTACGTAAGGGCTTATTAGGCATTAAGGTTTGTTTTTTGAGGGGAGTCAAATATCAAAGGCTAGGATCAGTAAGTTTGATTTTTTTGGATATGATTTTGATAAATTTTTTGGATAATTTGGATTTTTTATATAGAAGATATAGACGCTCAAAGTTAAGGTGTCAAAATTGGACCTACTATCATTCTTTTGGACATAACTTGCGCATATAAAAAATAATAAAGGATCATTGACTAGGATTTGAAAGAACACTTTCTTGGCTACACTTTTTATATATAGCTTGATGAAATTCAAGCTAGGATGAAGGAGATATTGGAAGTTGAAGTCAATGCTTGTAAACTAAGGGCAGTAAGTGACCGTGCTTAACTAGTGGTTATGTTTTGAGCTATATCTTACGCAATTTGATAAATTTTTAGCTCAAATTTTTTAAAAGTATATATGTTTATACCACAAGACTATATACAAATTTTTTATAGCATTAAAATTTTGGATTTATGAGATATGAAGGAAATAGTGCTTGGGTGTCTTTGAGCTTGGATTTTAAGCACCTACTAGGATTTTTAAGATATTTGATAAACAGTAGCAAATTTGTAGTTGATTCTTTTTTGTGGTAAAATTTAAAAATATTATATAAATTTTAAATTTTTTAAATAGAAATTGAATAAATGGATCAAGAGTTATTATATTCTAAATTTTGAAAAGAAATAAGTCCTTACGGGTGAATAAGGTTTTAAAAGGTTTTGTGGCAATTTGAACCTTTTTATATAAACCTACTTTAATATAGAAAGATTTATCAATAAAAATTATCTTTTATAATATCATTGTATTAATTATCTTTTTTATTATAGACAAATCACTTATTAAATTTTTATTATTAAGTTTCAAATAAATTCTCCACAGTCAAGTACCTAGTGTATTCCTTGATAAAAGATCACATCACACAACAATGTATGAAATTTCAAAAGTTTGTCAATCAAATTTGATTGATAATAATTTTACAATCTAATATTTATCCAATAAAAGAATCATGGATTGAATTGATTGATAACTTACTTACATGGCAAGCATTATCATAGATTACTTCTTTATTTGAAAAAAGATCACTAATTTTAAGTAATTTTAAAGTTTTTATAGAAGCACTTATGAAAGCACTTGGAAAACATTATAAGATTCATCAGACAATAATTAAGATGTGAGCATAGTGATTAGAGGTGCACTTTATATAACTCTATGCATTCAATTTTAAGCAACTAGCTTATAACATTAATTGGGATGAAAAAGCCTTGATGAGTCAATTCTATTGGGAATTAAAAGACAATATAAAGGATTTGTTATTATCGGTTCCGGATCCGCAATTGTCTAATAAAGCTATTAGCTAAGCCATGAAATGTGATAATTGATTATTTCAACATCATCAAGATTAGTATTCATGGGCCTCAGCAAGACAACATACAATTCAATATATTCTTGTTACATCGGCAAGCAATTTGAATTTATATTCAGAAATAGAAGATATGCAACTTGATGTAGTATGTTTTAAATTTCTTAGTCCTCAAGAAAAGAAGCATCAAATGAAAGAAAGTTTATATTTGTATTGTGGCAAGGAAGGCCACAAGGCTTACAATTGCTCAAAAAAATAAAATCAATACATCATCAAAATTAAGAGTGCAATTATTCAAGAAAATAAAGATGTTCAGCCTCAATAGGGATTGTGTAGCTAGATAATTTAAGATTACAAAAATAATCAAGTTCCTCTCTTTCTACTCAACCTACTTGTTGCTTTATAATTCTTTTATATTTTGGCCTTCAAAATTTTAAGCAATTGTCTTGTTGGATTCAGAAGCTTTTATTTATTTTTTATATGAGGTATTTGCTAAGCTTCATGAAATTCTTCTAATATAGAAATCCAAACCTATTTATGTAGAGATAATAGATGAGTGGTTTTTATCCTTTGTTAGCATCATCTATGAAACAATACTTATAGAAGTGTTGTTTGAAGACTATTGCAGTCAAATTATATTTAACGTTATTAGGACTTTTTTAAATCTTATTATTTTTAAAATTTCTTGGTTGGAAAAGCATAATCCATCTATAGATTGGAAGTTGTGAAGAATGACATTTCCAATAGAAATTCTTATAAGAAAATTTTATATAAAGTTGCAAATTGATAAGCCTTTATTTATTGAAGCAAGGACTTTTATAAGATTAGCCAAAGAAGGTACACCATTTATTATTTATGTAATTCTAATTAAAAAAGATATGATTTTATTAGCAAGTATTCCAAAATAGTATATCAAATTTCAAGATGTTTTTCAAAAGAAGAATGCTGATATATTACTAGAGGATTGATTATACAATTGTACCATAGATCTTCAAGAAGGAACATAACCACCTTATGGACCAATTTATAACCTTTTTTTAAACAAAATTTTAATATTGAAGGATTATATTGATAAAAATCTTATAAAGAACTTCATCAGACATTCAAAATTTCCAACAAGTACATCTATATTTTTTGTGAAGAAAAAAAATGGTTCCTTGTGTATGTGCGTTGATTATTGGAAATTGAATAAGATAATGGTGAAAAATTGTTATCTACTACTGTTAATTTTAAGACTTTTGTAATAACTCACCTAAGATAAGATCTATATTAAAATAGATCTTTGCGGAGCATACAACTTAGTATAGATAAAAGAAGGTGACAAATGAAAGATCATATTTTGAATAAGATATGGACATTTTGAATATAATGTCATGTCTTTTGGATTAAAAAATATACCTACTATCTATCAATATTTATTTTATGACATCTTTTGAGAGTATCTAAATAAGTTTATGGTGAACTATCTTGGTGATATCTTAATCTATTCAAAAAATTTGGAGGAACACAAGAAGTATGTAAAGTTGGTATTACAAAAGCTACAAGATGTAGATTTGTATGCCAAGCTAGAAAAATGTATATTTCATCAACTAAAGATTGAATTTTTGAAATACATTATATCTATTGAGGGTTTAATGATAGATCCTAAGAAGGTAGAGATAATTATACAATGGGCCATTCCAAAGAGTGTAAGAGACGTACAATATTTTTTTGAATTTGCTAATTTTTATCAAATCATTATCAAAAATAACTATCAAGTTGTTGTTCCTCTTACTTGATTAACATGTAAAGATAAGTTGGAATGGGATTCTCAAGTGGAAAAGGCATTTGAAGACCTTAAGATAGCATTCACCATAGTTCTAATCTTAGTGCATCCAAATTTTATAAATTTTTTTTGTATGGAGATCAAAGCTTTAGATTTTGTGCTACGGGCCATATTTTTATAAATAGATATAGATAATAAATTCTATCATGTTGCAATTTATTTTTGATAGTTTTTTTGCTGCCAAATTAGATTTTATTAGAGTATTAGGATTTTATTAGGATTTGACTAAGATTTGACTTAGAAATTGATTTAGGATTTGACTAAGATTTGAATTAGGATTTAACTAAGGTTTGATTTAGAATTTGATTTAGGATTTGATTAAGATTTGAGTTAGGATTTGACTAAAATTTGACTTAAGATTTGAATTATAGTTGTATTAAGATTTGATTAAGATTTGATTAAAATTTACTTAAGATTTGATTAAAGTTCAATTGGAATTTATTTAAGATTATATTAAAATTATTAGATTTTTGGTTAGTTACAATATATAAATATACCTTCTATAACTAAATATTTAGTGCATTCTCAAATAAGACTATACATAATATGACATTACTTTCAAAAAAATTCAATTGTAAAGATTAATTAAAAAATCAACGACAAGGAACTATTAGCAATTGTCAATGCTTTTGAAGAATGGCATCATTTTTTACAAGGAGTTCAATATAAAATCATAATATATACTGATCACAAAAATTTAAAATATTTTATAAGTATCCAAGTTTTGAATTGCCATCAAATATAATAGAGCATGTTATTATCTTGGTTTGATTTTGCAATTACATATCATCCAAAAAAACTTCAAGAAAAATCAAATTCCCTTTTTTGATATTCATATCTTACACCAAGAATAGGAGACATTTATATTAGATCAGCAAAATCAATGATTTTGAAGCTATTTAATTTATAATTAAAAATATTGAGATCATCTACCTATGCAAATATAACTCTCAAGTCAAAAATCCAAAGAACAATGAAGATAGATTCATTTGTAGATAGCATTCAGCAACATCTAAAAAAAATAGAGGTAAAAGAAAATAATAATTTTAAGTTCAAATATAGATTATTGTATTTCAAGGATCTCTTATATGTTCTTCCAAGCCTTATAAGACTTTAAGTTCTTCAAGTATAATATGACCTTTCAATAGTTTGACAATTCGATTCTAATAAGACTTAGGAATCAATACCAAGATATTGTTGGTAGCCTCAAATGTGAAAATTGGTAAAGGAATTTATTCAATCATGTAAAATTTGTACTTGAGCAAAGGTTCCAAGACACCAATCATATAGACTTCTTCAACCACTTTCAATTGCTAAGGGCCTATGGCAATTGTTATCTATCAATTTCATTACAAACCTTCCAATTTCTAATAGAAAAAATTTAATTTTTGTCGTGGTAGACTATCTTACTAAGATGGCACATTTCATCTTGTACAGCAAGATTATTTTTAGGGAGGAAATGGCTAAGCTTTTTATTAGTAATATTTATTGAATACACAGCCTTCTAAATAACATTATTTTAGATTGGGGACCACAATTTGTATCAAATTTTTAGAGAGGACTATTTCAACTTTTGAAGGTCAAAATTAACCTTTCATCAACTTATCATCTTTACACCAATGATCAAATAAAATAAGTGAATGAGATCTTGAAATAATATTTTATATTATAATATAAATTTTCAACAAGATGATTAGATGGATCTCCTATTGTTGGTCGAATTTATATATAATAATACTAAATATTCTTCAATAAAATATATTCTATTTTTTAAAATCTATAGACACTACTTCAGAAAAGATTCATTTCAAATTAAAGATGTGGGAAGTTTTGCTATAGAAAATCTACCTAATTATTTGAAAGACATCTATAAAGAATTAAAATTCCAATTGCAAATGACTCAAAACCAATATAAAGACTATGTAGATATCTATCAAAAGATCCAACCAAAATTCAAAGTAAGATATTTTGTTTGGCTACTCCAATGAAATATACAAACAAATTGACCATAACAAAAGTTAGATTACCAAAGACTTAGACCATTTATAATTCTACACCAAGAAAATCCAATAAATTTCTATTTTGAACTATCAAGTAATATGCACATTTGTCTAGTCTTCTACGCCTCACTTTTAAAAACCTATTAAAAAGTAAGTATTATTGGAAGAATTCTTCCACCACCAATCTCAATTGAAATCAATCAAGAGTTTGAGTACAAAGTAGATAAAATATTGGATTTGCATATAAAGTATGAATGATTGGAATATTTTATCTATTAAAAGGACTATGGAGTTAACAAAAGAATTTAAAAATCTTTAGATAATTTTAAGAATATACTTGAAAAAATTTATAAATTCTATTAATAATATCCTAAAAAATCTAGATTCAATCGTCATTGAAGATTTTGTGAACACCAACATCTCTTGGCTTTTAAATAATTCTTTTCTATCAATAATAAAAGACCAATATAAAAGAGAAAGAGCCAAGCTAAGACCTTCATTTTTTTCAAGATATTTTATCTAAATTAGAATAAATCTTATTAGAAGTTTATTAGCTATCATATCAAATCTTTGTATTTTGAGGAACTTACAGGAAGAAGAGTTATAAAATCCTTTTGTCACACAAGTTCCTAATAAATTATTGTGATTTTTACAATTTGCTGGATTTGAACAATACAAGTAAGGTAAAAAAAGAACATTCTAATATCAAATAAAGCCACATTTAAAATCTTTAGAGGTACAATCTCATCACAAAAATTATGATTTAAATGCCCGAGTTCTAGTGATATTTCTTAAGATTGGAAGAATGATTCTAATTGGATCAAAAATTATATTTGGAGGATGTTTTAAAGATTGCAATGAAGAGCAAATTCTTAGATAGGATGTTGGTACAATAGAAGTTATATTTGGAGGCCATTGATGCCATCTCAAGGATCTTATAGAATCAATTATTAATTAAAAAAAAATAGAATATGTTACTTTTTTATTCCTATAAATTTTAAATTTTTTATATATGTAATTTGCTTATCATAATACTTAGGCTCCTTGTCTAACTCATTGCTAGAAGGAAAGGTTATGTCATAGATATATTTTAAGTTATTACTTTTTAGAATCTTCTAGAACTATTATTAATCTTCTAAAACCTTCTTCATTCTTCTAGAATCTTTTATAATCTTCTAAAATCTTTTTTAGTCTTTTAAAATCTTTAATAGTCTTTTAGAATCTTCTAAGCTATTTTTAAAAACTTCTATAGATATTTTATAGACTTCTAAAAACTTCCTAATTTCTTTTGTAGTTAAAATCTTTTATTTCCATCAAGTTGAAGAAGCTTTTGTAGAAGGTTCAATAAGACATAGACCTTATAGTATAAATAGGAGGCAAGACAAAGATATACCTTAGTCTTGCTAATACAAGTCTTGGAATAATCTAAGATATTGCCTTATTTCTTGATATTAATCTAATTCTTTATTTGTCAATCATCTAGTTTTTTGTTTTTGTCAACCATTTAGTTCTTTGTTTTTCAAATCAATCTAGTTCTATATTCTTTTTCTTGTCTATTTACTAATCCATTATCGTATATCTTTAATATTTTAATAGATACAATGTTGTCATATTATAATTACTTATGGTACATAAAAATTAGTCAAAATACATAATATGTTCATAAATTTTAATATGTATTAAAATAATTAATAAAGTATTTAAAGAAATTGATGTAAGAAATTTTATTTTTTTTACTTATTTTTTTTACTTATTTTGATTATTTTGACTATAGCATTTAAATTATATATGACTTAAATATTTAATATGAAGCCTTAAGAGGAGATTGGAACCTAAAGATGAAAAAATAAACTATTAAGAGGCTTATTTGAAAGGATGAAAGTAAAGTATAGATAAATAAAGGCAAGGGGTGAAGATCTTCATCTCTATTGGTTGATGGTCATACTCAATAAGCTTTCAACAAGCTATCTACAATAAAAACAAAGATTTTGGCAACTTCAGAGAAATCATTTGAAAATCAAAGATTAGAGTTATAAAACTTATTTTTTGTATTACAATTTTGATATAAAAGTTGAAAGATTTGGAGTTTATATGAAGGACGAGTAGGCACTTGAAGTTAAGGTGTACAAATCATACCTATTGTCATTCTTTTGAAGATATAAGGAGTTGTATAAGAGCTTTTAGAGATCAAGAGGTGCAATCAAAGAAGTGATTTTAAGACCTATATTTTTTATAAAAGAATTATTATAATAGGAATTTAGAAGAAGAAGATATTAGAAGTTGAAGACAACAAATTGAATTCCAAAACAATAAATAGACCATTTTGATGATTTCTACCATATCTTGAGCTTCCAAATAAATTTTTTTTTAAAAATTTCTAAGAAGGTGAATTATTATGTTAAAAAGCTATATATCAAATTTTCATGGCATTTAGATATTTAGTTTGTGAGATATGAATAATTTAGCACACAAGTATCTATAAATAAGGGTTTGAAGCTATTGTTAGGATTTTGGTGATATCTAAAGATTGGCAATGAATCAATGATTGAAATTTGTTGTGATAGTTGTTAAGAGTACATTAGTACTTTATATAAAATTTAAGTACTTGTAGATAGTTTGATTTAGAGATATGTACTATTGAAGTTTATAAATCCCTTTTAAGATTAATGAAGGATTTAGTGTATTTTGCTACATTTTGGGGATTCCAAAATACTTCAGGCTTATATAATTGATATAATTATCTTTTTTAGAAATAACTTTATATGAATTTGGAATTTTTCTCTATTTTAAGATTTGATTAAAAAATTAGTAACAACTAGAAGCCTAATGCTTTCTAAAGGTAAACTTTTTCTATTTCAATAATATATTTGATATTATAATATTAGAAGAGATTTTTAATATTTAATAATATTATTAAAAGTAAATATTACACTTGATAGAATGTAGGTAGTATTATTTAAGATAATTATGAAGGCCTCAATAATAATCAAATAATAGGATGGTTTTTTTGTCCTAATATAAGATATTATCAATAGTTGGAAAAAACTATCAACCACCTTTCTATAAAACAAAAATTACAATTTGTTATTAATACCATTTGATGAATCTTGGACTTCATCAATATATAAAATAATTTAATTACTTCTCATAGAACTTGTTGCTTAGAAGAAAGAATATTTTAATAAATGCCTATATTATTTAAATAAATAGAAGTAAGTAGAAGTAGATAGAAACATGTTGAGAAGATAACATCTTAAGAAGCTTTAAGAAAGTTTTCTAGATACAAATTAGATATTTAGACTTTTATAGATATATCACATGGCTAATAAAACTTGTTCCATAAGTTTCTTATTTTTATGAAGTTGCATTAGAAGCAATGTTGTCGTGTAATAATGCAAACATTAGGTGAAAATATATATATATATATATATATATATAATTCAAATAAAAATATTTTAATAAATTATCTTTAAAATATAGATAATATATAAGAAGGTAGTAAAAATTAAAAAGTATTAATATTGCCTTCTTATAGAAGAGGCTTTTATTTACTTTGTGTGGCTATAAATAAGAAAAAATAAGTAGATTAAAAAAATAATAATATAGACATCTTTGAAAAAGATTTAAGAATAGTTTTTCATAAAATTTATCTCAAAATTCCAAGAATTGATATCTAGAAAGAACTGATTGTGAATTTGGATCAAAATCAAACTCTAAGGCACAAAATCATATGCTTATATTAGATAGAGAGTTCTTTGAAAAATTGAAGAGTAGGATTTGAAAGTAGATGTCAAAGGATTTCTTTAAACATTGATTTTGAATAATTTGGATAAGTATTGACTTTGTAACAACTTTACAAAGTTAAGGTTGATTCAAGTGATTTTGATTTTTGTGAAATAAAAAGAGATTTATACTTTTGAACATTTTGTGATTTTGGTAGTAGATCTATCAGTGAATTTTTATAAATTTTTAATTATAATTGTATTGAACGCATGCTATAAGCTTAAATTTAATGAAATGGTTTGATTGATGGTCATTGAAATTCAAGTGGATCAAGGTCTCAAAAATTGGGTTTTAAGGATCAATGAGGGTTTCTAAGATATTTAACAATCTAGTAGTTGGATTGAGGTGAAAATTATTTTTATGGATGATAGACTTGATTTTCTACCTATTTGTGAATTTTAGAAGAAATTGAATGATATAAAAAGAAGATATTGATACTAAAAGATTAGCATCAAGATTGGAGAAGGAAGCTAATCAATACTCATATAGAATTTTGGATTTATTTTCTATTTGGTGAATTAGATATTCTTCAAAAATTTTGTATATGTTACCAATTTAATTGTTGAAAGGTATATAAATTTTGAATTAAAACATGGTTCAATTATTAGCTAATGAGATTTCAATTTGTTGTAGGATTTGTTAAAATTTGATTAGAATTCAATTAGAATTTGTTAAGATTTGATTAGGATTTGATTAGGATTTGATTAGGATTTATTAAAGTTTATTTAGGATTTAACTAGGATTTCTTTAGGATTTGTATAAGATTCAGGATTTATTTAGGATTTAGAGTTTCATTAGAATTTTATTATGGTTTGTTTAGGATTTAAAATTTGACTAGGATTTCATTAAGATTTATTTAGGATTTAGGATTTGCTTAAAAATTTATTAAGGTTTATTTAAGATTTAAGATTTGACTATGATTTCACTAGGATTTATTTAGGATTTAGGATTTGATTAGGATTATATAAAGATTTATTTAGGATTTAGAATTTGATTAGGCTTTGATTAAGATTTGATTAAAATTTATTTAGGATTTAATTAGGATGTGATGAAGATTTATTAGAATTTAATTAAAATTTAATTAGGATTTTTTAGGATTTGATTATAATTTAATTAAGATTTATTAGAATTTATTTAGGATTTGATTAAAATTTGATTAAGATTGATTTAAAATTTAGAGTTTATTTACGATTTCATTAGGATTTATTTAGGATTTAAGATTTCATTAGGATTTCATTAGGATTTTTTTTTAAATGTAAGATTTGATTAGAATCAAAGGTTTGAATAGGATTTGACTAGAGTTTAGGATTTTACTAGGATTTGATTAGGATTTGTTTAGGGTATAAGATTTGACTAGGATTTAACATTTGATTAGAATCTGATTGGGATTTGATTAAAATTTTGTTTAAGATTTGATTAGGATTTGACTAGGATTTAATTAGAATTTGATTAGGATTTGATTATAATTTTTATTTTTAATATTTATAAAGATTTTTTATTTTAATATTTCTTTAATTTTTTTTTATTATTTTCTTATAACTTCTTTAGAAGTTTTTTAAGATTTTTTTGTGTCTTTTTTTAATTAATTAAAAATTTAATTGAACTTCTTTAATAATTGAGTTTACTTATTAATATTTAGTTATAATATATATATAATTCTATTGGAGGTATTAAGACTTGTTGTTGCAATTTTCTCTCTATCTTCTACAATCAGGTATCGTGTATATTTTCAAATAAGACTTTATGTAATATGACAACGTACAATTTAATACTTGAGCTATACATCTTGCAGTCCTTATAAAGCTTCCATAAGACCTTTTGTTGTAGCTAGTATATATAAAGGTAAGACTTAAATCATCCTCAATCTTGTCAATACCTTTCTTAAGTTCTATTTTTGATTCAAGACTCTCTATTTTCTTAGAATATAGCAATAGCTACTTAAGTTCTTTTCTAACTTATAATTATCTCTTTTTTCCTTACTTCCTCTCTTCTTCAATGTCATATGAGTGTATCATCTTTTAAATATCATTTCAATTTATATCCATAATAAAGATGGGATTAATTTGGCCTCTATGTATATTAGTTCATAAAAAGACTATACAAAAGATCATAGGACTTGTAGCTAAAGTATTCAAGTTGTGGGACTATCCTATAGTATTTTTTAGATTTAATGAACTTTTAAATTGAATCACTTTAGCTTCATGATGCATTTAAAGATACTTATATGTTCAATATGGATTATAAAAATTCATCAATGTTTCTTAAGAATGATATTATCTATATGAAATATTTCTATTATTTTTATTTTTTTAAAATAATATAGATAAATATAAAATTATTTTTCTTTTTAAAAACAAATTTTATAAGGAATAATAAAACTTTAAGTTACTTTACATATTAATAAGGTTAAAATAAACCAAATAGTATTTTTCACAAATTTTGATCTACACTTTGAATAAAGGTAGTTGATAGGAACCATTGAAAATATCTTAATTTTAAACAAAAGATCTAATTTAAAATTAAATTAATTTATTATTAAATAATAAATATAAAAAAAATTAAATTAATTATTATACTTGTTTCTTCCTACTATAAATCATCTTGTTATTATAATCATTGATTGATTATTGATTTAAATAGATATCAATCATAAAAAGATAAAAAATTAAAATAAAAACTTGTTTGATGCATTTATAAGATTTTTGAAACTTCTATGTGGACTCAATAAGATCATAATTATACTAATATAAAATATTTTTTAAATTATTTTAATATCTTATTGAATCAAAGAGTTATTTTAGATTATTTTATATTTTGATAGAAAATAGAAATGATTGCTTTATTTAATGACTTAATAATTTTTTTATAAGTTTAAATAGAAAAAATATAAAAATTTAATGAATTGCCACTCATTTTGATGATTACAACTATTATTAAAACTTTTTAGTCTTTAATAACCTAATTTTTATCAAAATCATCTAATATTGATATTACAACAAAATAACTATATCATATTTTTAACTTTTAATAAAGATTGTACTTTACTAAAAGTACTACAAATATTTCCATTACTTCCATATTGGTTATTTTGTTATTTTATTTCAAGTTATTATTTTAACAAATAAACCATCTTTATATTCAATTATTCTATTGTACATTAGCAAATGAATAAATATAAATGTAAATACCTATATTGACAAAAGGTAATTAATACAAACTTAATTAAAATTATATTTAATCAAGTTAAATAATCTAAACTTGATGTAAATTAGTATATAAATTGGTGAATTAATTTGATATTTTTAATTCAATAGAAAAGACTATAAAAACTTTTTAAAATATATCATATGAATTTTGAAGAATTTAGAGGTTTTAAATCTTTTAAATTATTATTAAAATAGATTAATAATAATTAAAGTAGTTGTAAGTTCTTTAAAAATATTAACATATATTTGAATAAAAAATAGCATTCTATAACCAAATAAATAAAATATTAATCAATTTTACTAAGTAATAAAAAATTATATAACAAATAAAATAATTGTAGATTTCTTCAACACAAATAATTTCTATTATTTTTATAATTTGATGATATTAATTTAGTACATTATTTTAATTTTTGAATATATTGAGTTTTAACTTATTTATATTCTTATTTTTTTTCTGAAATCCTTATTTTAAGCTTAATCCTGTTATTTTATTACCAAACTTTTTGGTATAGAAAGATTGGATTTATGAATGGTACCAATATCATTGAAAAATTGGCACACTCGGTTGAATAGCATTTAATTATAAGGCAGTACTTCAACTGTAGATATACTGTACTTCATAATTCAAAATAGCTTCAAAACTCAGGAGAAATATCAATAAATCACAAATTTAGATGATGTTTTAAAAGAATACATATTGACAATTAAAAGGCTTGTGGATCAGGTCATTAAATAAAAGTTTGAAAATATATATTGGAAAGAAACAAAAAAATCTTTGTGCAAATTTAAAGGTGTCATATTTCGAGTGAATTTTTTTAATGCAAGATTTCAAAAAACGGAAGAAGAAGAAGAAGAAGATAATCAAGTTCAGAAAATGATAATATTGTTGGCACACAAGACGTGGGGAGATGAATCAAGAACGTTTGCCTAAAAAACGTTTCATACATTTCAGGAGACTTCAATTGGACCAAACAGGAGGAGACACGGAATAGAACTGCGCTCATCCAAACCAATGAGCCCGATTCCACATGATGGAGCTCGATTCTACATGAAAGAGCCCGATTCTACATGAAAGAGCCTGATTCCACTTGAGCAAGCCCGATTCCAAATGAACGAGCCCGATCCCAGACGAAAGAGCCCGGTTCCACATGAGGGGGCCCGATTACACATGAAGGAGCTCGATTCCACATGGAACATGCGACCAGGTTCACAAACTGATATTAGGGTTTCCCAGGAGTGGGAACCTCGGGGCTCTGCGAGGTACTCCGCCTTCGAGGTCTGTCTCTCTGTACGTGTCTGAGAGAATCTGCGATGGCTTCCTTCGACGATCGCAAGCGAGAGGTACTGCAAGGCTTGGATTCGGATGCGAAGGATAAGTCTCGAGCTGGCGGCGTGGACGCTCCTATTGCATCTCTCATCAACCGCATTAATTTGCATCCTCAGTATTTCACCACCAGCTCCTGCTCTGGCCGCATTTCTATCTTCTCCGAGTCTGCGCCGGATGATGGTGCTAAGAGCGTCGAGAGCTCTGTAGGGGAGAAGACGTCGAAGAAGAAAGGCGGAGACTGGGTTTATGTCAGTCATGACCCTGGTCTGGAGAGCGAGGTGCGGAGTTCGGATACATTTAAAATTTTCTGGCTTGTGTTGGGGGATACATTCTTGTTGATCACTCATGAGTGCGTTGGATTTAGAATTCTGCGCTCGTAAGATGTTTGGCTCTGGAATTCGTGCCTGGTTAATTTCTTGAGGGGTATCAGGATTTTTTAGTTGAATTTTTGACTGCAATTTTTGACCGCAGCTAATTAGGATGAGGTCGGACTTTATGGATGTGCAATTCTAATTCAATTTAGTTTATTTTAACTTTTTATGATTTTTGGGAGTGACTTAATTTTCTGGGATTTTCAGGTCTTGAAGAGTGTTCAAGAATACATTACCACTATGGAGGATGGGCTTTTGGTATTTCGATACGAGCCCTTTATTCTCGCGCTCGAGTGTCGCACTCCTGCTGCTGCTCAGATTCTTGTTCAATGTGCTGTGTCTGCCGGTTTTCGAGAATCAGGCAAGTCTTTTTACACACGTATGTACTTTTCTGTTTACATTTATATTAAAAGCCTTTGATTGTACTGATCCAGAAATCAAGTATCCCATCCTAATAACTCTTGTGCAAGATCCCTCGATGAGGTTCAAAACTGCCATGTTAGTTATATTGGCAGGCATAGTCATGGCCTATGTATTGTGGAGGTCGTTGAAATGTGCTCACCTTCTGTCTAGGTTCTGAGGTTAAAATGTATTGGTGGACAAGTCCAGATTCTTCTTACCTCTTTAAAGTTTTAGAGTATGCTCGAGGGAGTAATTTTTATTGGATAGTTTTTTTTTTGAGGGGATCAGGAATATCGGGTATGGGAAAGCGCAACATTGTGGGTGTGCGATGCTCAATTCGTTTGGAAGTACCAATTGTTCTAGCTGGAAACATGCTGGTTACGGAAGATTATTTGCGATTTTTAACAGCATTGTCAAATAGAAAGATGGAGCTGAACCGTCAACGCACTGATACATTCTTGGTTAAGTTCATGGATCAGGTTAGCTGCGCATTTTCTCAACCCTTACTCAAATTGAAAGTTCAACTGTCATCATGAGTTAGTTTCGTGATTCTTCTGTCTGATGCAGGCCTGAGAATTGTGTTTCATCCTACATCTTGAAATAGTGCCTTATTTTCGTATTAGATAGTTGGACACTGAACGCTTTGATAACTTTTATGCCAAATTTGATGATCCTCTTTTATCACAAACTTGTATCCAGATTGCAAGTCCTGAAGTGCAGAAGCTATCAGAGTTAAAGTGCATTATGTCAAGTCAAGGACCTAGCAGTGAGCTTCTACCTTCTGGATTGTCATTATACAGTGAATTTGAAGAAGTGAGTAATGCCAGTGGAAATCAGGACCAAGCTAAGATGAATTTAGACAAAGAGAGTAAGAAGAAGCTTTCTGATCTAAAGGGCAGACAATTGAGATTACTTGCTAGGCTGGATACTTTTGAAGATCAGACGCTTCTTAGGACTGGGGCAATCAGTGCGGGGAAATCAGAACAAAATGCACTAAGTTCTCAAAAAGATGGAGGTGTCTGTAGCAGTGTGCACGCTGTCAAGGACCTCACCGCGCAAGCAAAGACAACCAGCTCGGCTTATAGAGCTAATAGCGGCTTCAATCACAACCGTAGCAAGTCCGACTCTACGCCAGTACAGATTGATAATGGTTCTCAGGATACGGAGGCGAGACTGTCGGCAAGCAATGGTACACTTGTCATTCTTGCTGATCGTTTGTTCCGTGGAGGAAAGTAAGCACCTCCATGTGTTTAGCACATCTGCTAACAGACTTTATTTAAGGTGGTATTGTACTGTCAGAGCCAGTATTGGGTCCCACTCAGCAGTTCATCCTGTAAATTTGGAGGCGCAGTTGTTGTTAGTGTTAAATGTGGCCTTTCTGAAGAAAAATGATGGATATACTTACAGGACGGAGAAAAGTTGATGGGTGCAGTTTATCAGCTGCTCATCTAGAGGTGCGTGGCGAGCCAATTGAACGGCTACATTGCTGGAGCCACTCAGCTGTACAAACAGAAATTAACGGACATCATTCTCTTCTCCTCTACGGCGGTTTTGGAGGCCCGGATCGCCATGCACGCCTAGGGAACTCGCTGGTCCTGGATTGTGTGACAGGCGAATTAAAATGTTACGAGACTTCCCATGCACCACAACCAAGGATGTCTCATGTTGCAGTTGTAGTGGGTCAATTTATGGTGGTAATTGGCGGCAGACATGATCCTAGTACTTGTCTGGGCGACGTTTGCGTCTTAGACCTGAAGACTAGTTCGTGGCATTTTCCTGAAGTGACCGGATCTCACTTCCTTCCAAGGTAAGCTCATTTCTAATTTAATTCTTTTACTGGTTGTTTTTATTTAGAATCCGACTCACTGGGGTATATATACGGTGCCTTAATGTGCTAACCTGTGGATTGCTTTGGCAGGCATAGGCATGCGGCAGCAAGGGTGGGTGATAATATCTATGTATTTGGGGGCATGAATCAGGACACCGTTTTGGGTGATTTTTATGTACTTAATACGTCATCATGGAAATGGAATTGTATGAACTCTAGAGGTGACACACCAGCTCCTCGATATTCACATTCATTAGCTGCCATTGGTCAGAAGCTATACCTCTTTGGGGGTAGGGATGCAAAAAGATCATATGGAGATCTTCATGTCTTTTGCTTGGAAACAAATGCCTGGACTGAACAAAAAGGCTTGAAGGAGCTCTCTATACCTCGATTCTCACATTCCATGACTGCGATTGACAAGTGGTTAGTCATATTGGGAGGGTGCCCTATCACACATCATGGAACTGATCTTCTATTTTTTAACGTTGAACAAATGATCAGCCAACGCGTTCCTTTGACGCAGGCGTCACTGGACGTGCTGTTAGTGAGACACACTGCTACTCTTTCAGGCACCAGGCTCGTGGTCGTTGGTGGAGGTGCAGCTTGTTTTGCTTTTGGGGCGAAATTCAATGTTCCCTTTTCAGTAGACTTGGTACCTTTCTTGAATAGAAATACTAGCGCTATCCTGGCAGATGGTGTAGCTGGATTCTATTCTACACAGGAGGAATCATCTATCGATAAGGATTCGTCTATGAAAGGCGGGCCCAATGATGAATTCGATAAGCGGGCATGGATTCTGAAGTTAGATAGGAATAATGCAAAGACTGGGAAGGATGCTTTAAAGCAGCTGGGGTGGTTGGATCAGACAAGAAAACCAAAAGTGTTGGATGGAGGGTTGCATGTTGCATTTCCAATTACAGAGGACGCAGCCCTGTATATTCAGGAACAGGGTTCTAAAGGTATACCACTGCCTATACGTAAGGGCTTGAATATGGAGTCTTCTCAAAAACTGATATCAAACTTGATTGCAAGTGGAGGTGAAGTTGCCGAGATGCAACTGGCTCATGATACACGCCGTCCCATCTCTCCATCTGTCACGCTGGAGGCTGGTGTTGCCAAACTAATACAGGAGGCAGGACTGCCTCAAGCTCTTCTTGAAGAATTACCAAAGAAGTATGTATCCTGCCCCCAAGATTACCTTGTTATTTCATGGCGATATTTTAGCAACTCTGCAACATAATAAACGGTTCATAACTGCGCCGGATTTATTTGTATACTCTGTGTCGTAGGATGGAACTCTAGCTTGGGTATTTACAGAGCATATCATATGGTTTTGATAGATGTTGGTAGGTCATATTAGTTTCTGGCTTGTTCATGAATTATTTTAGGGCATGATGACATGTAGGTGGGAACGACTGGGGGACATGGCTATTCTACCTGCAGGGTCACTTACGAGTAGTCACTGGAGGTCAATTGGACCTGGACTCTGGAGTTTTATTGCATCTTTACTCGGATCGAGGCGCATCGCTCGCCAGGCAAGTGCATCAAAGCTTGTTCGCAGACAACAGTTTCTAAAGCTTGTCTGGGTTTCATGTTGAAGGAGTCTAGGTCACTTGTTGTGAAGGCTGTTGAAAGCCTTGTAATCAGTTACGTATATGGTTTAGAACCCTCTCTGTCATTACGACCAATGAAGAGCTTGTGCTTTGATTAGATTTTAATATGCAAAACGAAAGTTCACGGGCTTGTTATGTAGGCTGACAACACGTATTAATTTTTTTAATCAGGCACCAGTGGCTGCAACTAAGACCAGAGACAGCAAGTTACAGGTTCTGTATGGAGAGGATGGTTGGGTTGAGCATCGTGAAAATGGCATATTTTACTGCTTTGATGCAACCAAATGTATGTTTTCATCTGGGAACGTCTCTGAAAAGCTTCGCATGGCGTCCATGAAATGTGCTGGCGAAACTGTTGTTGATCTTTTTGCTGGCATTGGATACTACACCTTGCCTTTTCTCGTCAAGTATGTCACTACTCCGCAACGCCATGCTTACTCAATTGCACTTTGGTTTTACTCTGTGCCTATATGAATAGCCTGATTTTGGAATGTAGGTTCGCAAATGCTTTTAAATATAAAATCCGCAAATGCATATCCACGAAGTTTGAACTATTTCATCCTGCTTCTTAATTGTAATGTCAAGTTTTCATTCTTTGAATGCATGCTGCGATTTAGAATTCTGCTGTAGTTTATTTTGATTCGATTTGAAGAGGTCATTATTTATGCATTTGTTTCACAATTATTTTGCAGGGGTGGAGCTAAATTGGTTTACACATGTGAATGGAACCCCAATGCAATCGTAGCGCTTCGCCACAATTTACTGGTCAACGGAGTAGAGAGTCGTTGTATTGTCCTTGAAGGAGACAATCGAGTAACAGCACCAAAGGTTCATTATTGTTCGTGCTTCGGTGAAACTATGTGCAGCTTTATACGAAGGATAATTTGAAATTTATATTTTTTTAGGATTTGAGAGATATTACATTCAAATGCTTTCAATTTGCCTGACGTGGAATCATGGGGGATGGGTACAGGGTGTGGCTCACAGAGTGTGCTTGGGTCTCCTACCATCTAGTGAAGGCAGTTGGGGTGTGGCAATCGAGGCCCTTAGGTTGGTTCTTTTGTTTTCTTCTCAGCTGCACAAAAAAAATGGAATGAGCATGTGTTTTGAAAATTTGCCACCTTTAGTATTTTAATAATCTAACATGTATTATTCCTGATTCCATTTATTAGGGAGTAAAATGTAAAATTGCTAAATATTCAAATGAAATATATGAACCATACTAAAATTTGTAACTTTCGTTGGTAATAAGGTTTTCAGTTAGTTATGTCATGCAATGTGTGTGTATCCATATATATTTCTGGTAGTCTATAGTTCCAACTACTGATTTGTCTCTTCTTTTTTCAGGTCAGAGGGTGGCATACTTCATGTGCATGAAAACGTGAAGGACTCAAATGAGAAAGAGTGGCTTGATTACCTTGTCTCCGCCCTTATTAAATTATCAGCTGGTCTTGGTAATGGTCTCCTTCCCCTGTACATCGTCTCTTGAGGTGAAAGCTGAGCACAACATTACTAGGACTCGTAGACTGTGAAATGCAGTAGTTTGCAAATTTTTTATGATCGATTTTTGTTCTCACGTGGATTGTATGTGATTAATGCAGGTAGAGATTGGGATGTTAAGGTGTTTCATCTTGAACGCGTCAAGTGGTATGCTCCTCACATAAGGCATGTAGTGGCTGATGTTCACCTCTCTCAAAGGTGATGGATCATAGATGGACATAATTTACAACCATTTCTTAATTAGTGTTACCTTATGGCATGAATGATAGTTATTCTCCTGGACTATCTAAGGCATTTGACATGGATATGGAAGATGCAAATGGTGGTGGTATATTCATCAATACTGATCTACATTAAGTCCTGTTTTGACGTGCATATTTCTTTCCCACAATAGCATCACAAAGTTCAATTTTAAAGTTTTAAATCAAAATTTAAAATTCATCCATGGATACAGATACATATATCCTTGACCATATTATTGAGGGAACTGTCAAACAATCAACCACCTTTAGTTTGTGAAGACCAAGAGAAAAGAGCAAAAATTTCAACCATAAGTATTTTACATCTTCCATATAAAAAGACTTCGCTCACAAAACTGTTATGCATCTAAATTGTGATGTGCATATGTTTGTTTACTTTTGCGGTAGCTACAACCAATTGTGTACATGTGTATGATTTATACATGTATTTGGATTAAAGCTGTTGGTTTTTAGTACTTGTATGATATTGACATAACACATTACAATTAAGACGGTAAATATTATCAGCTTAAGTAAAACAGTGGCATAATCATATTTTTGTGCAATAAGAGTTATTTAAGAATAGGATGTAAGTCAAATCTGATCAATTTTGTTTCAATTTATGTATCATGTGCATCCCTCTAAGTTTTGGAAATTGTTAAAGGTTCCAAAATTAGCTTATTTTTGGACCAAAATGTGATTTTCAGGATGAGAATAATTGCTTTGTATTCAGACCATAGGAAGCTTTTGCATAATGCCTTTTGTAGAGAAATCCACTAGGGCAATTCAAAATGCATCCTTCTCATATCTCAAAATGGAGAAATTGCTTTTGATTGTTGTGGTGTTTAAAAAAGTAAAAGCGAGTCCATGACAAAATTGCATCAAAAGGAGGAATTGGTCGCTAATTATTGCCCAAGCTTATTCAAAATTCAAAGTTGCAATGTTTGAACTATCAACAATAGTACAAAGTAGTGATTTGTGATTTGTGATTTGCGGAAAGAAAATCAACAAATTGTTAGCTGAGCGGTTTGATGTTGGTGAGAAAATTCTAAAGTTGAGATAAGTGTGACTTATAGATTTTGACAAATAGGCGCATGTTCAACTTAATAAGTTATATTAAAATAACAAGAGTTGTTGCTAGCATATCTACATCAAACTTTGAATAAAAGGCTGAGAGACACCAATGCAGAATTTTGGCATTATCTTACAATCTGTAAGTTGGATTGAGCTGAAATTTTTTGAGCATGTAGATAACTTACAATGGTGTTTGTAAAGAAAATTTTGTATCAAGTGAATGGTCAAATTAAGAGTTATAGCTTGCTGAAGCTCACTAACTAGGATTAAGGCTTGTGAAGAAAATCTAAATTGCCTTATTGTGAAGGTAACAAAGCAATTAGAATTATGTGTAATTGGAATTACTAATAAGAGTATTTTTGAGCACTTTATATTGGATTTAAACATTTTTGCATTGAAATTTGGATTGTATTCTTCTTATATGGAATGAAATCTATTAGGATTTCTTGCATTTTAATAAACACAACCTTACATTCCACAGCCGAGTGCTCGGTGCATTTCCAAACCAAACAATATGTAATATGACAATGTGCATGTTAAATCGTTGCTAGGCTTGTTGGAGCATGTCTTTATTAAGATTTGAATTTATCATCACTTATCGGCTAAAAAAACAACAAAGTCTATCTGATGCCCTTTCTAGACATTCTTATTTTATACCAAAAGAAAGAGATTCAACTCTTAATCAACAAAGAATGATCCTTTTGAAGCCGAAGCAATTTCATCTTCGAGCAATGAAATCAACATTAATTGTTGATTCTACTTTTATCAAGAAAATCCAGTCCAGTATGTCTTTAGATCTTCTTGTCTATGAGATTAGGAATAATTCATCTAACTTTCATGATACTTTCAAGTTTGAGTTCAAGAACGATCTGCTCTATTTCAAAGGATGCCTATTGTAGAATTGATAGGAATTTTATGATTTATGATACATAATTTGTAGGATTAAAAATAAATAATAAGGCAATGAATTGCCAGTTTAGAAGGCAGAATGGTTGAGGAAGTTAGAAAAAGTAGTTATCATCAATTGTGTAGCAGTTAACATAGTCGGGGTAAGTATAAATTGATTTGGTTTGGAAGAGTCGGGATCAGACTGTGATAGTGTTGAGCCGAGATAAGCTTGATGCTACCTCTTGTTTTTTTGTTAGATTATAATAAAAAATCTGGATTTCATTCCAATTGATTGAACCATGTCGATCATGGAGTATAATAATAAAAACAAATAATTCAATTATGGATGAGTAAGGAATTGTAATCAATTGTTGCTTGAGTTTGGTGTGGCGAATTGACAGCCAAAGACTGGATATGTCGATGCAGTTTGATTGTGAGTAAAAATGTTATGCCATATTAGTTGTGAGAGTTGAGCAATAAAAGAGAATTTTAGAGAGAGATGATTTGTTTCGAAAGAAATTCTTGGTGAGAAGTTATTTTGAGTGATTGGGAAGTGAAGCACGTGTAAGTAGTCTATTGAAACAGTGTAGAATTGTCGGATGTTGTTATGCGATTGGAGGAAGATAGCAGATTACAGTAGGAGAATTTGTGGAAGATTCGATCACAAAGTTTATTCTTAATTGCAGAGTAGCAATACCGATTGAGTGGTCAACATTGTTTTTAAGCGTTTACGTATGCATTGGACACTGATGTTCGGAGGCAGTTAGTTGTGTGACCCTAATACTCTAACTCAATGCAATTAGTATTTTCTTGTATTTGAATTTCCCTTTACGGGTTTACTCTAGGCAATATTGGTAGAATAAGTAAAATAACAGAATCACATTTTGGCGCCGGTGCCGGGGCCTGACAATAGTATTGAGTGTTAGGAATTAATTGCCAAATGTATAGTTGAGGATGTCACATGAAGAGGTTACAAAACTAGTCTTGGTTAGGAAGTGAAATCAAATGTATAGTTAAATTAGAGATAAAAAGCAATATCAATAATAGATGATGAAAGATTATGGTTAATAAGAACGAGAATATTGCTCTGAGAAAAATACGTCAATCGAAAAGAAGACAGGAGAGAGCGCAAGTAAAAAATTTGTTGTGGGACGAGCAAGAACGGAAGCTAAAAACAAAGCATTGATAGAGTTGGATTAAACCATGGTTGTATGCTTATTGGCACATCCGAGCATATCCATAGCATGAAAGATCTTTAATATTTTAAACATATATATTGTTAAAGAAATTGCCAAGAGCACTCGCAAATAATTAGGCAAATATTCTACTGTATCTCTTGAGCCCATTAACAGAAAGAGAATGGAGCACAAAAGAATTAGATATTCCATTGGATACTTTTCTAATAGTGGATATAGTCGATTCTAGCAAGACTAGTTTTTCAGAAAGGCATGTATTGTTTGCCAGTAAGGGCTAATTCAATGTGTTTCAAAATCCGTTGTTTTCACCTCAACTTCAATCAATAAAATTATTTGTAGATAACAATAGCAAATTATGGAGGCCTGAAAGTCCAAAAAAGATAATTGGAGGAAGCAGCGTTTATTTCAATAAAGAAGTGAGTAGAACATTGTCACCTTCAATGGTGGCGGGGGATCTAGCAATACCAATTGCGGTCCAAATGGATGCTGTGGGTGATTGCACAACTAGCGTAGTCCCATTACCTACCTATAAGGGTCTGCCAAGAGCAGACCCAGATCAACACTTGTCTCAATTCTTGAGTGCATGTGTAGCCAATAATGATAGAACTGAAGATATTTGGTTAAGATGATTGCCAACAACCTTGAAAGATATGGCATTTGAATGAAATAATCACCAACCCGTGGATCAATTTCATAATTGGGAGGCATTGAAAAGTATATTTTTGACTCATTTTTTACCAATAAGATTCAAAGAATATCTTAGGGAAAGATTAATGAATAGCAAAATGGTACCAAGAGAAGCAGTGCAGTCATATTATGGCCAAATAATAGATATCCTTTGTAAATGGCCAAATAACCAAATGCCAGATTCATTTTTTATGTTTATATTGGTTAACGGACTATATGCACTAAAATTGAAGATGTTTGTAAAGGAGGCCCAACCTGTGACTGTAGTTGCCTCATTTGACCGAACTAAAGTATGGAAAGAATGTCATTATGACCAATTCTTAACCACAGGAGCCACGATGATTTTATCTCAAAGAGGGTATCAAATGCCAATCTGGAATGAAATAATGGACAGTTATCCAAGAACAATTGATTATAGCGCAAATCTTAGTGCTAATCCATAAGGGATAGTGAATGATATTCTATTACAGGTTGTACCACCAACAACTGCAATTCCATATTTTCCATACTCTCCATATCAAAAATCAATATCTATAAAAGAGTTATCTAATGAAGTAGTATCAAAAGATCCAAATGAAACTTTGTTGTTAACTTTGACAAAGAAGATGGATAAGTTGGCTATTAATGTGACAAAAGATAAGAAAAAGAGGCATAAATTGACTAATATGCGTCCCAATATTTGGTGCAGTAATTGTAAGAGACAAGGCCATTTGGTAATGAAATGTTCTTCACCACCCCAAATGACTGTGCAATGTACATTTTGTGGATGTAAGCATATAACCACCAATTGTTGGAATTTAAGAAAGTAACAATAGTTTGGAAATTGGACTGTGATTCAACCAACTTCATGGGATATTAAACAAATTCAGATAGGAAATAGATTTGGCTAGAACGGAAATTGTCCAACTAAACAAAATAAAAATTTCTTTAATTTTTAAAATTTTGAGTATAACCAAGAAGGTGACTCCAATTCTCAAGGTTTTGTGCAAAATCAGCAAGGACACTCTCAATATCCACCCATTCAGGATCCAATTTCAAATCCTATAATACCAACTCATTGGCCAGGATCTTTTATCCATCCAACCTAAAATAAGCCTCGCTGGTATATACCAGTCGAAACGCCCCATGTTCTTGATGGAGGTAGAAGAAGACCACTCCGATGCTATCATTGCAGGCAGATAAGATATTATACTAGTGAATCTCCCAATCCAAGAGCCAGTGATGATTATGCTCCAGTATGTAGAAATTATAAGCAATTTGGATACACTTACTAGCAGTGCAATGCTCCGTTTAATATTAATAACTGAGATCAACGTATCAAGCTGTAAAGTAAGATGGAGGATAATATTCGAGTTCCACAAGATTTTCCGATAAATCAGGTAGAATGCATACATGCAGTATTTATTTGGGCCCAACAAAAAGAGAAAGATCCAATTCAAAAATTGGAAGTACGAATTGTGGCGCACTAATTTAATTCATTGGATGGTACTCCAAATCCAACACGAGTACCAAAGATATTACCAACGTTAAGAATCAATTTGTCTATGCAACTTAAGGATGTTCCTAGCCCCAAGATATTAGTTCAATCAAAACCAGTATCAATATCTACAAAGTTTCAAGAGCCATCTTATCCATTAAAAGATCCTCTTATGGACAAGAACTTTGACAAAGTCCATTCAGCAGTTTTAGTTCTAAATTCCATAAGAAAATTATCCCAAGAGGTTAAATTAAAATCCATGAAAAAAAAGAGGGCCTTGGAATTCATTGCCAACATGAAACTATATGATATTATGAAAGATTTGGATGAAATTAAACCTTCTATTACAATAAAACAATTGTTAGCAGTTGCATTGTCACGTTGTAAATTAAAACATAGTATGAAAGATATAAAAGAATGTATTAAAATAAAAAGATTAAGATTAGAAGTGGAGAGGATGAAAAAGAGAAGGGGTTGTGGTTATAACCACATTATCTTGGGGATTACAGTATTTATCACAAGCTCAGGGATGATAGGTAAGCCAAACTACTAATTTCCTACTAAAATTCCCACTAGTAGTACCAAATCATAAAGCCAAGGATTTCTACAGTGAAGTTAAGTAGATTCAAATCCACGTCAATTCCAAAGTAGCTAAGAACTTAACCACATAAGCTTCTTTGACTTGGCAGTGTAGGATGTAGTTCTTCATTTTTTATCTCTAATCTAATCTAAATTGTTTTTTTCTACTTGTTAGATTTTCTTTTATTTTATCTTAGATCTACTTTATCTTTATTCTCTTCTATCTTAGATCTGAACTTAAATATTGTGGGCTGAAATTAGAATAGAAGTTTGTAGAAAAATGGTAGTAAGAAGATACAATAGAAATTTACCTCAAAAAATGAGATTTATTCAAGTTAATCTAAGATACAAGATTAAAGAGGTAAGAAGATATGGCTGAGGTGTCTCTTTGACCAAAGAAAGGAGGGAGATTGGGCGGGGATTACAAGGAGGGGTTGTGAAGAAGAAGGAAGAGAGTTTTTTTGGAGGTGCATAGGATTTGTATATAGGCATTGTATATTTTGGTGTATAGAGGGAGCTTGGAGAGGATTTTAAGTGCAATTTTTTGTGGGTTTGTAATAGACAAGATAATAAATATGTAAAAATAATTGTCATATCTTTTGGTTAAATATCAAGAGAGATATGAGTCGTCAAATTTGTAGGTGTTTAAGACTAGGGCAGTGAGGGTTACTAAATTTTGGGCCTCGGCTCTTGGGAATCACTTGGATTCTAGAGGCGAAATTTGTTGGATTTTTGTTCCTTATAGCATTAATTACTTTGTATCACAATCTCAAGTCAATATGATCTTTGAGCAAAGACTTATGAGTGATATTGTAACCGGGTTTGGATGAAAAGAGAAATAGAGTGAAGGCAGGATTGGGGTTTGTATAGGTAGTGAATGTGTGTGGATTTTTTAGATATAAGTAGAGTTAGGAGACGAATTTGAATGTGAAATTTGATAGACATGATCTATATAAGTTAAGGAAGAGATGAGAGTAAGTTTGATACTCATTCATTTTATAAATAAAATATTATGCTCTTTCAAAGTAATAGGGATCTATCTCCAAGTTAGTGAAGTTTGAGGGAGCATATCTTTGTGATAAGAGTAGCATTTTGAGTAAAATTTATTGGAGTTTGTAGATATATAAGTCTATTAAGTTGTGTAAAAAATTGATTGCTAATAGAGTTATATTTAAAGAATTATGAGGAAATTTGTAATTAGATCTAGAGTTATTAGAAGACAAAATTGAAGAAGAAGGGTAGAATCTATAACTCTAGTTCAAAGAGGAATTTGGAGAAAAAATTGGAGGATGTTTACAACATAAAACAAACAATAAGCCTACCAAATTTCAGTACTTAGGTCTTTGTTAATGAGGAGCAATGAAGGTGTAAAACAAAGGGGGTCTAGAATCAAAGGCAGCATAGAGGGATTACTTTGACAACATGGTTCTCTCTAACCACATGAGTTATAATCAAAAGGTTTATAGGGTTTGCTTCCTTACTTCCTTAAGTACTTTGTGTCCAAATTTTGCTATAATTGATATGATATCTTAGGATTTATGAGCAAATTTGAGGGTAGGTTTTTAAAAGCAGAAAATATTAGGATTAATAAAGTATGTTTTTATGTAAATTCTTCAATTTTATGAACTTTATGAATCTCATCTTGCACTTGAGAAACTAGAGGCACAAAAGATCCAATATTTCTTAGGACTAAGACTCTCATCATGAGAATGTCAAAATACTGTTCTACATTGAATTACTCGTTAATATGACGTTGTCGTGTAGTAATACGACTACTAGGTGAAAGAGGGGAGGAATGATTATATTATAGAAGAGCTCAAATGAAAATATTTGAGAAAATTATCTTAGAAAAATAGATAATAGACAAGGAGGTAGTAAAAATTAAAAAGTGCTAATGCTGCCTTTTATAAAAGGGATTTCTACTTACTTTGTAAAGCCATAAAAATGGTAAAACAAAGTAGATTAGAAAAATAATTGGTATAGGTATGTTTAATAAGAAGTTAAGAGTAGGTTTTAGAGAAATTTACCTCAAAACTACAAGAGTTGATATCCGGAGAGGGCCGGTTAAGAACCTGGGTCGAAACCAGACCCCAGGGCACAAAACCGCGTGCCGACGGCGAATGGAGAGTCTTTTTGCAGATCAGAGATTGGGGTTAGGGAGTGAACTTGAAGGGTTTTATATAGGAGTTGATTTTGAGTGATTGGGAGAGAAAACGACTTTGTAATAGCTTTGCAAAGTCAGGGTTTATTTTGGCTACTTGAGATTTTGTGAAATAAATTAGGGTTGATGGTTTAGGCAATTCCAGAAGCTTTGCAGCAGATCTACGGCTGGAAATTTGTGGGTTTTTGGGTATTGTTGTTTTCAATGTGTGCTGTGAATTTGAGATTGATCTAACGGTTTGATCAAAGGTTATTGAAATTTATGTGAGTTGGGGTCTCTGGAATTGGGTTTTAAAGGTCAGTTAGGGTTTCGCAGATTTTGATCAATCTATCGGTTGGATTGGGGTGAAATTTATGTGTGTGTGTAGAAGACTTAATTTCCTACATGCTTGTGAAATTTGGAAGCAGTTGAATGGTGCAAATAGGAGGTTTAGGCACTGGAATATTGGCGTGAAGATTGGAGAAGGAGGCCGGCTGATACCCGAGCAAATTTGTAAGTTTTTCTTCTTCTTGGTAAGTTGGATCTTCTT
This sequence comes from Physcomitrellopsis africana, assembly GCA_036785485.1. NCBI lineage: Eukaryota > Viridiplantae > Streptophyta > Bryopsida > Funariales > Funariaceae > Physcomitrellopsis > Physcomitrellopsis africana. Next base: position 93,523 of record JAWRVF010001013.1, read on the forward strand.
CAAACTTGGTGTGTGTGTTTTTAACTTAATTGTTAAGGTGTATGAAATATTTCAATCAAGATCAACGGTTTGTTTGGTAGTTATTGTGGTTCTAAAACTGCCTTAGAAATTGCTTAGGGTTTGACTTAGGGTTTGATTAGGGTTTGACTAGGGATTGACTTAGGGTTTCATTAGGGTTAGGATTTCATTAGGGTTTGACTTAGGGTTTGATTAGGATTTGAATTTGACTAGGGTTTGACTTAGGGTTTGATTAGGGTTTGACTAAGATTTGACCAAGATTTGAGTTAAGGTTTCATTAGGGTTAGGGTTTGATTAGGGTTTGATTAGGGTTTGACTTAGGGTTTGATTAGGGTTTGACTAGGATTTGACTTAGGGTTTGATCAGGGTTTGACTTAGGGTTTGACTAGGGTTTGACTTAGGGTTTGACCAAGGTTTGACTTAGGGTATGACTAAGGTTTGATCAAGGTTTGACTTAGGGATTGACTAGGGTTTGAATAAGATATGATTTAGGGTTTTAAGATTCTATTTTTAGTATTTTCTAAATTTAGTATTTTATATATTATTTTCTATTATGATTATTGAATGACTCATTTATTCTTCTTTTATAATTTCTTTAAGATTGAATCAAGCTGAAAAATATTGTTAAGGTTTAATAGAAGTTAATTAAGATTCTATTAGAATTGTTAGGATTTTGTTGTGGCGTATTTTCTTTTTATCTTCCACAGCCAGGTGCCCGGAGCATTCTCAAGCAAGACTTCACGTATTACGACATAATTTGGTGAACCCGACGTGAAAAGCTTGAGGTGGAAGATTTTTAGAAAATTTTGGATTTATTTGACTTATGGAGAAAGAAGGCAAGAGAGTTGACGGAAGAATTATGGATGGTGCTTCAATTGGAATAAAAGCTTGAGGTGAAAGCTTATTGGGATTTTTTGGATTTATTTGACTTATGAAGAAGGAAGGCAAGAGAGTTGAAGGAAGATTTATGGATGATGCTTCAATTGGAGTGAAAAGCTTGAGGTGGAAGATTTTTAGAAAATTTTGGATTTATTTGACTTATGGAGAAAGAAGGCAAGAGAGTTGACGGAAGAATTATGGATGGTGCTTCAATTGGAATAAAAGCTTGAGGTGAAAGCTTATTGGGATTTTTTGGATTTATTTGACTTATGAAGAAGGAAGGCAAGAGAGTTGAAGGAAGATTTATGGATGATGCTTCAATTGGAGTAAAAGCTTGAGGTGGAAGGTTATTGGGATTTTGTTGGATTTATTTGACTTATGGATATGGAAGGCAAGAGAATTGAAGAAGGAATTATGGATGGTGCATCAATTGGAGTTTTTAGTGGAGTTGCAAGTGGAGCAACAAGGGGAGATAGAAAAGGAGGACAAGATGGAAAGAGGGTTGATTTTGAAGCTTTTTAAAAGCTTTGAACTTTGAAAAATATCTTAGGAAAAAAAAAAAAAAAAAAAAAAAAAAAATGGCATTTGGAATATCAAGGAGTATCATAGGGTTTTATAGATATTTTGGAGGATTTTGAAGTATCATAAGTGGAGTTACAAGTGGAGCAACAAGTGGAGGTAGCAAAGGAAGACAAAATGGCAAGAGGATTGATTTTGAAGCTTTTTGAAGCTTTGAGCTTTGGAAAATATCTTAAAAAACAAAAATGACATTTTAATTATCATGGAGCATTATATGGCTTCATAGACATCTTGGAGCATTTTAAAGTATTATAAGTTATTTATTGGGGCATTTCAAGGGACATTTCAAGGGTTATTCATTGAACATTATAGAACAAAATGGAAGATGTTTTGGATAGGTTGAATACTTTGGATGGGTCAAATGTTGATGAGTATTTTAAGGCTTTTTTTATTTTTATGGAAGAGCAACAAAAGATGCAAGCAATTGAAAGGGATATCACAAAGGCATTGCAAGGAATCATCAACAAATTTGGAAGGTTTGAAGGATGCAACATCACTAAGTTTTTACAAGTTTATACATATGAAATGGAAGCATGCCAAATTCCTGAGGCAAAGATGATTTCAAGCTTCTATTTGGCTATTGAACCTAGGATTCATAACAAAGTGAAAAGATTACTTGAAGGGGGTGTGGAGACATGGTCAAAATTTCAAGAACTTTTGAAAGATAAATTTATTGATGCAAATGAGGATAGGATTACCAAGCGAAAGTTTTTGGATTGGATAAATTTACAACCAGGCATGCATATGGATCTTTATGAATTTTTGAAAGAATTTGAAAAGAGGTTTTATCAACTCTCATCCTCTGAGAGACAATCATTGGATGTTTTAAAGATAGACTTATTTTTAAATGGTCTTGATGATGCCTTGGGAGACAAGCTTTTTATGCTTCTTATAGATGAATCTACGGAGAGTGGTTGTACCAATAATTGGGAAGAGTTGAAAGAAGCGGTGATTGTTTTAGCAAAGCAACAAAGGGCACAAGCTAAAGGAGTTGCAGTATGGCCTAAAAAATCTTCTATTTTGGCTTCTATATCATCTTTATCAATACAAGAGATTAATCTTGAAAAAAGAGAAATAGAAGAGCAAGTGGAGGACTTCAAAGGAGGAGCCAATTCTTTGCAAATGAAAGAAATTGGATCTTATATTGATAGTGGTGAAAGAGAGAACAAAGACTCTATTCATTTTATTAGTATGGAAGGCCAAGATATCCAAAAATTTGAAGGCAATATGGAGCTCAAGGATTTAGACACTAACGACAATGTGGATGAAAGCAATGTCTATTCTACATTGAGTAAGTTTATGCAAGTTGGTGATGGCAATTTCGATGGAATATTTCTTAATGATAAAAAGAAATTTTCTATATTTGAAGGAGGTGAGGATGCTTTATCTAATACTTTGGATTATGTTGAAGAATTGAAGGTTGAGCCTTCAAAAGAGATGGATTATGGATCTATTCAAGGTTCTAATCATGAAGGTTGTATGAATTCATATCATTATGATGTGGAAAGTGGTGGGATTATAGATGAATATGATGATGAAAGTCAAATTGCATATGTCTATGAGACCACATATGGATTGGATGAAAGAAGTTTTGAAATTTTACACGAACATTATGAAGGGGATTATAAAATTATACAAGGTTATGATGTTTTACAAGGATGCATTCGAGAAGAAATGGAGGATCTTTTACAAGGATACATTCAAGAAGAAATGATAGATATTTCACAAAATTATATGGCAAAAGAAGATTATGGAATCAAAAGTAAGGGTACTAAGTCAATGGCTTTAATCAAGTCAACTGTGAGTACTAATCTTTTGGACCAAAATCAAGGTTATATGGATAATGCAAATGTATTGGGGGCACAATTGGATTTTGATAAGAAAAAGATTCATCATGCAGTGTGGAATTCAAAGGTTGAAAATCTAAAAATCTTCAAATATAAAGACATTGGAAATGGGTTTAAAGATTACATAGACATCTTAAATGGAGGTTGGAATCAAAAGAACAAGACAAAAGATACAAGCAAGATATATGTAGCTATATGGATGAGGTTTCATTTAAGTCTTCTTATTTCAAAATTTGTACCTCGCCAATGGTTTGGTCATGTGCAAAAGAAGATAATTTCAACCTACTTGCACATGTGGAGTATATGGAAATATTGGCATTGGTAAAAGAGATAATTGACTATAGAATATTGGCGTATACAAGAAGATGGGTATTAGACTTACATTAACAACTACATATAATCTAGAGGGGAGATGGCTTCCTGCTTATTAAAAGAGATAAGGCCATTATTACCTTATCACAGGATGGATATATTTTATTCAAAAATATTAAAAAAATTTGGAAGAATAGAAAAGAAAAATGTCAAAAATATAGAATATGAGTTGAAGAAATGTGAAGTGCTTGATGAAGATGAATTCATATTGGAGATATTTAAAGAAAGTGGCTTTGATGACATCATAGGTGAATTACAATTACTATTGGATTTAAGTTTTGAAAGTAATGATAAGGTAATAAATGTGCAATCTAAAGAACTTTATGATGAGGTGAAAGAATATGTTGATAGATATAATACAAAGTCGAAATTAAAAATAAGACTATTGCCAAGAAAGTTAAACAAGTGGTATTGCCGCTACCATTGGATTATGAGAAAGAGTTGAAAGGGCTTACATACAATTGAATTTGAGAGATTCAAGGACATTGAGGTAGCTATAAAGAAGTTGAAAGAAGCAAGAGAAAAAAAACAAGGAGATGGTTTGGGCTTTCTATTGTCAAACAAGTCTATGACAATGGAACATATGTATTACGGGAACTTGATGGGACACAATTGAAGACACCTATAGCAGGCAAGCGAGTCAAGTTATTCAAACAAAAGGGGAATATATATACATTTTGATGAAGAACAAAATCTATTGAGGGGTATTGAAAAAGAAGAAGATGATCAAATTGAAGACCAAGAATATGAACAAGATGAAGAGCATTCAACATATTGAAGAATTATTGGTGCATACCAGAGGATGCACAGGTTCAGGGGGGGTGGATGTCTTGTAGTAATACGACTACTAGGTGAAAGAGGGGAGGAATGATTATATTATAGAAGAGCTCAAATGAAAATATTTGAGAAAATTATCTTAGAAAAATAGATAATAGACAAGGAGGTAGTAAAAATTAAAAAGTGCTAATGCTGCCTTTTATAAAAGGGATTTCTACTTACTTTGTAAAGCCATAAAAATGGTAAAACAAAGTAGATTAGAAAAATAATTGGTATAGGTATGTTTAATAAGAAGTTAAGAGTAGGTTTTAGAGAAATTTACCTCAAAACTACAAGAGTTGATATCCGGAGAGGGCTGGTTAAGAACCTGGGTCGAAACCAGACCCCAGGGCACAAAACCGCGTGCCGACGGCGAATGGAGAGTTTTTTTGCAGATCGAGATTGGGGTTAGGGAGTGAACTTGAAGGGTTTTATATAGGAGTTGATTTTGAGTGATTTGGAGAGAAAACGACTTTGTAATAGCTTTGCAAAGTCAGGGTTTATTTTGGCTACTTGAGATTTTGTGAAATAAATTAGGGTTGATGGTTTAGGCAATTCCAGAAGCTTTGCAGCAGATCTACGGCTGGAAATTTGTGGGTTTTTGGGTATTGTTGTTGTCAATGTGTGCTGTGAATTTGAGATTGATCTAACGGTTTGATCAAAGGTTATTGAAATTTATGTGAGTTGGGGTCTCTGGAATTGGGTTTTAAAGGTCAGTTAGGGTTTCGCAGATTTTGATCAATCTATCGGTTGGATTGGGGTGAAATTTATGTGTGTGTGTAGAAGACTTAATTTCCTACATGCTTGTGAAATTTGGAAGCAGTTGAACGGTGCAAATAGGAGGTTTAGGCACTGGAATATTGGCGTGAAGATTGGAGAAGGAGGCCGGCTGATACCCGAGCAAATTTGTAAGTTTTTCTTCTTCTTGGTAAGTTGGATCTTCTTCAAACTTGGTGTGTGTGTTTTTAACTTAATTGTTAAGGTGTATAAAATATTTCAATCAAGATCAACGGTTTGTTTGGTAGTTATTGTGGTTCTAAAACTGCCTTAGAAATTGCTTAGGGTTTGACTTAGGGATTGATTAGGGTTTGACTAGGGATTGACTTAGGGTTTCATTAGGGTTAGGATTTCATTAGGGTTTGACTTAGGGTTTGACTAGGGTTTAATTAGGATTTGACTAGGATTTGACTTAGGGTTTGATTAGGGTTTGACTAAGATTTGACCAAGATTTGAGTTAGGGTTTCATTAGGATTAGGATTTGATTAGGGTTTGACTTAGGGTTTGATTAGGGTTTGACTAGGATTTGACTTAGGGTTTGATCAGGGTTTGACTTAGGGTTTGACTAGGATTTGACTTAGGGTTTGACTAGGATTTGACTTAGGGTTTGACTAAGGTTTGACCAAGGTTTGACTTAGGGTATGACTAAGGTTTGATCAAGGTTTGACTTAGGGATTGACTAGGATTTGAATAAGATATGATTTAGGATTTTAAGATTCTATTTTTAGTATTTTCTAAATTTAGCATTTTATATATTATTTTCTATTATGATTATTGAATGACTCATTTATTCTTCTTTTATAATTTCTTTAAGATTGAATCAAGCTGAAAAATATTGTTAAGGTTTAATAGAAGTTAATTAAGATTCTATTAGAATTGTTAGGATTTTGTTGTGGCGTATTTTCTTTTTATCTTCCACAGCCAGGTGCCCGGAGCATTCTCAAGCAAGACTTCACGTATTACGACATAATTTGGTGAACCCGACGTGAAAAGCTTGAGATGGAAGATTTTTGGAAAATTTTGGATTTATTTGACTTATGGAGAAGGAAGGCAAGAGAGTTGAAGGAGGAATTATGGATGGTGCATCAATTGGAGCTTCTAGTGGAGTTGCAAGTGGAGGTAGCAAAGGACGGCAAGGTATGTATTTTGATCCTAACTCTGCAAGCATGTTTGAAGCATTTGCTTTTTTCATGCAACAACAACATGTGAAAGATTGCAAGGAAGGTATGGCAAATAAGGCATTACAGGCAATTGTGGATAAGATTGACTAATTTGAAGGGAAGAATATTACAAAATATTTAAGATGTTATGTTAAGAAAATGAAATCGAAGCGTGTTTCTGAGAAGAAGATGGTTAAATTATTTGAACTGGCTACTATACCGGAGATAAGAAGTCATGTAAAGTCCATTATAGGACAATTTGGAGATTCATGGGAAAGATTTTCTCAAGCATTTAAGGATGAATATTTTTTTGAAGATAGTGATCGGGTTACAAAAAGGACATTTTTTGAATGGATTGAAAGGCCTAAGAAGGATCTTCAAGCGACAGAATTATTAAGGGAGTTTGAAAGGCAATATTCCCATGTATCAAAGAAAGAGAAGCTATTACTAGATCCAAGCAAAGTAGAGCTTTTTCTACAAGCGGCTGATAGAGAGCTACAAGAGAAGTTGGAAATATTACTTGAAGATAAAGAAGAAGAAGAAGGACTGACATCAAATTGGAAGGAAGTGGAAGAAGCAATCGGAGTACTTGCAAAAAGAGAAAGGAGAAAAGATAGGGTGGGTATTCAAAGACCATTGCAAGCTTCTAAGGTAAAATTACCTACAAACCATCCTATACCTATGCTTCAACCTTCAATGGCAACATCAAAGAAAGAAGAAATAGACATTGATGAAATCATACGAGGGATGAGAGATTTGCAAATAAAATTTGCAAAACTTGAAGAAAAGGGCCAATCATCAAAGGTGTCAACAAGACAAAAATTTGGACAAATGGATGGTATAATACATAGGTGCATGTGGTGTGATAGCGTGGATCATTCAAGAAGGGAGTGTGAAGATTTTACAGAGGCACTACGCAAAGGAGTTGTTTTTTTCAAAGATGGTATGATACATTTAAAGGAAAGTGGAGAAAAATTGGAGACAAACTTTGGTAAAGGAGGAATGAAGACACTTGCAAGAGAATCATTCAAAATCTCAAGCAATGAAGCATCAACATATTGGGTAGAAGCAAATCGAGGCAAGTGCTTAAATATAAATCTTAAACTTCCAGGAGAATCTAGTTTTTTGTGGACAAGTGCAATGAGTTATGCTGAAAGAGGAAATTTTACCAAAAATGATTTAAAACGTGTTGGAAATGACATTCGACAAATTACTGGATGGAATGATCCTGTAGATGGATTATCGGTACATGCTCATATTGCAAGGAATCAACATGATGCATTAATAGAAGAAAAAAGAAGAAGAGATGAAAATAATGAAGGGCCATCAAAAATGATTACAAGAGGAGAAAAAGCACGACAACACAAAAATCCTATACGTGATGAGACAATAGAGAATGTTCCTACAAAGGAAAGAGATTTTGTAAAAGAGAAGGGAAAGGCCCCTACTTATAAATTACAATCAGATATTGAAGCTGCTACCGATTTGAAAAGGGTTTTGGAGGAGCGGATTTTAAATGGAAAGGTTGAGTTTACAATTGGTGAGATTTTAGGAATTGCAAAAAGAGAATTTCATGAAGTTATTATTGATACAATAAAAAAAAAAAGACAGTCTATTGGTGATACTATAACATCAAATATACAAGGTACAAAAGCAATGGGAAGCGATGAAGAGGAAGAAATTGAAATGCAATTGATTGGAGATGTTTCACGAGTCAAGTTCACAGATAAAGAAGATAGTACTCAAGCTTCTAGTCATTATTCTCGAAGTCTTTGGGCAAGAGCTACAACAGAAACTTTAGTAAAATTAGGAGAATTAGAAGAGCCGATTGTAGCACTAATTGATCATGGTTCTGAGATCAACTTGATATCGAAGGAGTTATATAGAAAGGAAAAATGGCCAATTGATACTAAACATGGATGGATGATAAGATCAGCAAATAATTCAAAGGGAAAATTATATGGAGCTTGTCCAAACATAAAGGTGATGATAGGAGATGTCATTCATGAACAACATTTTTTTGTACAAGATATGTCTACATATCCAATTATATTGACACAACCATTTATTACTACCACAAGAATGGAAACAAAGGTTATGGATGATGGTTCAGCCTATGCAAGAATAAGAAGCCAAGATGGAATGAAAGTAGTTCAATTTTTAACCGTTTGTGCTGATCATGAAAGAAATCGCGATAAGTTGAGAGAAAAGCCATTATCAAATGAGAACTTTGAAGAGCTTGAGGGTTTTTACCGCACACCATTGTAAAGCGGGATTGCAATGGATTAAAGGAAGACATGTTCCCGCTGAATTTAACAAAGATGGCATTACCTACTAGACTTGTTGGATTGAACCAAGATGGTGTATTATCTTTTAAAACTATTGAAGGGATGAAAAGAATAGATAAACATTATGTTAAAAAAATGGATTAAACTTTGAAAGAAAATGGAGAATTGGTTGAGGATGAATTTATATCAGGATCATTTGAAGAAGTTGGATTTGCGGATACTATGGGAGAATTAAATTATTTATTACAATATGGATTACAAGAAAGTAATAAAATTATTAATGTATGTTCTAAAAAATTTTATGATGAAATTCAAAACTTTATGAAAAATTTAAGTCGTCAAGAGGTATGTGTTGAAACTAAGTATAAATCAGTGGCAAAAAAGGTTAAACCAGTGGCTTTGCCACTACCATCAGATTGTGAAGAGAAGGTGAAAAGAGCATCTACACAACCAAATTTGAGAGATCCTAAGAAGATAGGGCATAAATTTATGGATGCTACACTAGATGGATTAAGGGTTGGATGTGAAGGATTTTTGACAAAATGTGAAGAAAAATGCTTTAGAAATATGCTTTCACGACATGGAAAGGCTTTTGCATTTGAAGCACATGAAATTGGATGTGTTGATCCAAATATTGTAGCACCTATGGTTATTTTTACTATTCCTCATGAACCATGGAATTTACGACCAATTCCAGTACCAAGAGCACATTTATCTAAGTTGATTAACTTACTCAATGAAAAGATTGAAATGGGGATTTTAGAACCATCTATAGCACCTTACTCAAATCGATGGTTTACGGTACCAAAGAAAAATGGAACAATGAGATTTATACAAGATATGCAACCTGTAAATAAAGTAACCATTAGAAATATGGGTTCAAGTCCAATTGTGGATGAATTTGCAGAGGCATTTGCAGGAAGAGCAATCTATTCGATAGGTGATCTTTACTCAAGATATGATCAATTTCAATTGGCATTACAAAGTAGAGATTTAACTACTATGAAGACTCCATTGGGTTTGGTAAGAATGTGTACATTGCCTCAAGGGGCTACTAATTCAGTAGCTCATATGATGAATGGAATGAACAAAGTATTGAGGGAATTTATACCAGAAAAGACTATGCCATTCTTAGATGATGTTCCAATTAAAGGATGTGCAGAAGAAGAAAAAGATGAGACATTGGATCAGAAAGGTTGTAGAAGATTTGTTGCAGATCACATTAGTGATTGTGAAAAGATTTTATCACGGTTAGAAGAGGTACATTTGACCTTATCAGGTACAAAGTCTATGTTTGGGATAAATGAAATACTAGTTGTTGGACACATGTGTGGATCATATGGACGTAAGCCAAGTATTGAAAAAATTGATATTAAAAAGATGAAAGAATGTGAAAATACTACAGAAGTGAGAAGATTTTTAGGAGCGTGCATTTTCTATCATATATGGATACCTCATTTTGCACATGTGGCAGATCTATTATATGAATTGTTAAGGAAAAATAAAAGATTTCAATGGAAAAATGAGCAAAGAAAAGCTATGGAAAAATTGAAAGAACTTCTTTCTTCACCTCCAACTTTGAAAAAAGTGAATTATGAATGTGGAAGACCAGTAATATTAACAGTTGATGCGAGTCCAATTGGAATAGGTTGGGCAATTGGACAAGACGATGAACAAGGGAATAGATATGTAGTACGGTTTGGAGCAAAGGTTTTGAATATTAGACAAAGAGCATATGCACAAATTAAAAGAGAATTACGCGTATAAGAATCGCTATGATCTAAAGGGAGCATTTGATTTACGATCAGATGTTTGCCTTTACTAGGCGATGATTATGTTGTTCAACTCCCGACATATCAAGTATTGAAAGGACAGCATATATCAAATTCAATCCGCACTTAAACACATTGCGTTGAAGATAATTCATCTGATACGTTATCCGCGTTAAAGGTATTACGATGAAGAATGATACATTGATACTACATGATACAAGAATTTATACAAACGATAAAAAAAAGAAAGGCGTGCATGTTCGATCAAGTATCATCTATTGGAATGATTTTGCAAAGACCTTATGTTATTGTTGGAATAGAAAAAGACTCCAAGATTTTGTCTGACAAGAAGATTGGACAGATCAAAAATTTAAGAAAATTCGTAAGAAAGTCTATGGATATTTTTTATATGATGGATATTTATGGAAGCATCCAAAGAGAAGAGGAGAAATGCCACAACGAGTGATATGTGATTTAGAAGCTCAACAAAAGATTATCAAGGAGTTTCACGAGAGTTTGTGGGCAAGGCATAGAGGAATATGGGCAACTTTTACTAAATTGAAGGAAAAATATTGGTGGAAAGGCATATATAAAGATGTGGTTGATTTTATAGGATCATGTGAAATTTGTCAATTCTATTCTAATATTCGACATCGAGATGAATTACATCCAACTTATCCTCTAGCACTACATTATAAGTGGGTAGTGGATTTAGTGGCAATGCCAATGGGACTTGGACAAATGAAATATTTGGTACTTGCACGTGAAGATTTATCAAATATGGTTGAAGGACGAGCATTAAGATCAAAGAGTACTGAAAGTGTATGTCGATTTCTTTTAGAAGACATTATTTGTCGCTATGGTTGTATTGCAAAAATCACGGCAGATAGAGGTGAATTGGATGCAAAAGAAGCAAAAGAACTCTTTGGTAGAATAAGAATCAAACTTTCTTTGACAACAACATATAATCCAGAAGGTAATGGGAAGAATGAGCGTAGGCATTTACCTATTGTTAAGGCATTAGTAAAAGCATGTAATGGCAAAATACATCAATGGCCAAAACTACTACCATTTGCATTATGGACAGATCGTACAACTCATAGCACAGTGACCGGTTATATGCCTTCGGAATTAATGTATGGACAAAAGCCAATTATGCCAATAGAAGAAACAATACCTACATGGAGAATATTACCTTGAAAGGATGATCTTAACAGGGAGGATCTTTTAGCATTACGTATTCAACAATTGGATAGAAGACCTGAAGACATTGAAGTGGCAATAGGAAGGTTGAAAGAAGCAAGGGAAAGGAATAAAGAAAGGTTTGATAAAACGCATCGACTATGACCTAAGAAGATAGAAGAAGGTGATTGGGTATTAGTATATGATAATAGTTTGGATAACCAACATAGTACATTACAAAAATTTTCCAAAGCGATGGTTTGGACCATATGTTGTGATAGAAGTCTATGACAATGGAACATATGTATTACGGGAACTTGATGGGACACAATTGAAGACACCTATAGCAGGCAAGCGAGTCAAGTTATTCAAACAAAAGGGAATATATATACATTTTGATGAAGAACAAAATCTATTGAGGGGTATTGAAAAAGAAGAAGATGATCAAATTGAAGACCAAGAATATGAACAAGATGAAGAGCATTCAACATATTGAAGAATTATTGGTGCATACCAGAGGATGCACAGGTTCAGGGGGCGTGGATGTCGTGTAGTAATACGACTACTAGGTGAAAGAGGGGAGGAATGATTATATTATAGAAGAGCTCAAATGAAAATATTTGAGAAAATTATCTTAGAAAAATAGATAATACACAAGGAGGTAGTAAAAATTAAAAAGTGCTAATGCTGCCTTTTATAAAAGGGATTTCTACTTACTTTGTAAAGCCATAAAAATGGTAAAACAAAGTAGATTAGAAAAATAATTGGTATAGGTATGTTTAATAAGAAGTTAAGAGTAGGTTTTAGAGAAATTTACCTCAAAACTACAAGAGTTGATATCCGGAGAGGGCCGGTTAAGAACCTGGGTCGAAACCAGACCCCAGGGCACAAAACCGCGTGCCGACAGCGAATGGAGGGTCTTTTTGCAGATCGGAGATTGGGGTTAGGGAGTGAACTTGAAGGGTTTTATATAGGAGTTGATTTTGAGTGATTTGGATAGAAAACGACTTTGTAATGGCTTTGCAAAGTCAGGGTTTATTTTGGCTACTTGAGATTTTGAGAAATAAATTAGGGTTGATGGTTTAGGCAATTCCAGAAGCTTTGCAGCAGATCTACGGCTGGAAATTTGTGGGTTTTTGGGTATTGTTGTTGTCAATGTGTGCTGTGAATTTGAGATTGATCTAACGGTTCGATCAAAGGTTATTGAAATTTATGTGAGTTGGAGTCTCTGGAATTGGGTTTTAAAGGTCAGTTAGGGTTTCGCAGATTTTGATCAATCTATCAGTTGGATTGGGGTGAAATTTATGTGTGTGTGTAGAAGACTTAATTTCCTACATGCTTGTGAAATTTGGAAGCAGTTGAATGGTGAAAATAGGAGGTTTAGGCACTGGAATATTGGCGTGAAGATTGGAGAAGGAGGCCGGCTGATATCCGAGCATATTTGTAAGTTTTTCTTCTTCTTGGTAAGTTGGATCTTCTTCAAACTTGGTGTGTGTGTTTTTAACTTAATTGTTAAGGTGTATGAAATATTTCAATCAAGATCAACAGTTTGTTTGGTAGTTATTGTGGTTCTAAAACTGCCTTAGAAATTGCTTAGGGTTTGACTTAGGGTTTGATTAGGGTTTGACTAGGATTTGATTAGGGTTTGACTAGGGTTTGACTTAGGGTTTGATTAGGGTTTGACTAAGATTTGACCGGGGAGGTTTGACCTTTTCCTACCCTCCTCTGGGATTTCGTGGGAAGTTTGATTCTTACTTTGATTAGGGGATTTTGACTTAGGGTTTGATTAGGGTTTGACTAGGGTTTGATTAGGGTTTGACTAGGGATTGACTTAGGGTTTCATTAGGGTTAGGATTTCATTAGGGTTTGACTTAGGGTTTGATTAGGGTTTGATTAGGGTTTGACTAGGGTTTGACTTAGGGTTTGATTAGGGTTTGACTAGGATTTGACTTAGGATTTGATTAGGGTTTGACTAAGATTTGACCAGGATTTGAGTTAGGGTTTCATTAGGATTAGGATTTGATTAGGGTTTGACTAGGGTTTGATCAGGGTTTGACTTAGGGTTTGATTAGGATTTGACTAAGGTTTGACTAGGATTTGACTTAAGGTTTGACTAAGGTTTGACCAAGGTTTGACTTAGGGTATGACTAAGGTTGATCAAGGTTTGACTTAGGGATTGACTAGGGTTTGAATAAGATATGATTTAGGGTTTTAAGATTCTATTTTTAGTATTTTCTAAATTTAGCATTTTATATATTAATTTCTATTATGATTATTGAATGACTCATTTATTCTTCTTTTATAATTTCTTTAAGATTGAATCAAGCTGAAAAATATTGTTAAGGTTTAATAGAAGTTAATTAAGATTCTATTAGAATTGTTAGGATTTTGTTGTGGCGTATTTTCTTTTTATCTTCCACAGCCAGGTGCCCGGAGCATTCTCAAGCAAGACTTCACGTATTACGACAACGGGCAATGGTTTGAGCTGTATCTCTTGCAAACAGAAACCCCTCTTCTAAATTGTCACTAATAAATTTGAGTAGTCGCGATACATTAGCATGTCAAATCCACGCACTTCATCGACATATTATACAAAGTGTATCTTCTAGCCTAAATAATCATGATCGTGATCTGAATGTGTCCTTGGAGTGCGACATAGTATTCTTTGTTCGCCCTTTTATTCTTCTCATATTGCAAGAACAGGGAATGAATGTCCTCTCTCTGTTGCTTGGTATAAAGTGAGGTTCGCCTTGTCACCATTGAGATGAGTCCAGATTCTTTGTTAATTTGGAATTGAAGTGCGGCCAGTACATTGACCCAAATCGCTCAAAATCCACTTCTGTAAAATTTATGATACTCAAGCTCACTCCTCTGAGTTTGTCTTGATTTTGCTCCACTAAATCGCCTTCATCCTTTCTCTCGCATAAATTTCCATCCTCTACGTCACTGAAGTCCTCATCTTCTTGTTCACTGTGGGAGTTGATGACTTCTTGAGACGATGCATGGTCAGCATTCAAATCCACTACTTCACTACCTTCTGTTGCATCCGAATTCATCCTGGGCTCAAAAATTTCTTCAGGCTCTTGTATAGTCGAATAAAAAAATGACTGTGGGACACAGCCGTCCAGCACAGCCAAGAACTTTTGGTACGTTATAACTAAAGGATAGCAATCACTGAGAACATTTGCAAAACTGTCAGGAATGGATCCCATCAGCTTGGCTTCTGCCTCATCATCTAGCATCATGTCTTCATAGAGATCATTGCTTTCTCCATCGACTGCGTCACCTACAGCTTTCTGCATGGATCTGCGGAAATTGAATCGATGAAGTTAATTTAAAGCATGTAAAGAGTAGCTAATCACCACAAAAGATTTCATGGAAAAGGCGCACATACCATACCCTCCATTCTACAAACAAGCAATAAATTTGCATGGTAGACGATCAATCACAACTGCCATCACATGGATGCCCTTGTATACAGCATAATCAATAGATACAGTAAAAAAAAATTTATTCCATCATTCAACTCTAATGGGCCAAGTAATAATGAAGCATTTTTGGCTCGGTGTAAACTATCGTGGTCAACTGACTATCAACTAGCAAATCAGGTGAGAAAATGACAACTTCAAATATTGCAGTAATAAAGAAATTGTATAAAATTTTGTTCATTTTATATATGCTTCCAAAAACCGTTTGAATACAGCATCTTTAGACATCATGACATGAAGGAATTTATACATGCATTATAATTGATTGGAAAAATATGCACCTTGAAAGCCATGCTGAATAAAACAATGTGAACCTTCAATGGCATACTGAGAGAGAACAGACATTAGATATGGATTTTGTTGCCTAACAAGTCATCAGCATTCAGAAACAATCGTATCTACGTCTCTTGGAGATGTTATGCTTGACAGCAGTTCAGAGTTTTGGAGAAAGATCCTGTGACGTTTGAACATGTTTTGTTTGGATCATCATCATCAACTCTTGGTATGTTGTTCATTGCAATCCAGAAGTCTTGCTCACACTACAAGAGCTTTGTAGTGATCACTGTGATCTTATCTAAATTAACCACATCCAAAATATATCCTCCATCAATTACAATAATTGTCATATGATATTAATAGTTGAATGATCATATAGGATAATACTCACTATTTTCTCAACAAAATCTCCTTTTTAAGTCTTCCAAGTTTAAAATCATATTGTAGTTGGGTAGGAAACTTGCTTGAGGGCACTAACTAGACATCGTCATCCCAATGTTGGTAGGAATCCATGTTCACTGTATTTGTTCTGGAATCCTATATTTCGAGATAAATGACTTCCGCAACTCCGACAACAACTGAGAGACGTGACAATTGAATACCTGTCTCGGATCGACCACTAGTGGAGAAACTTCTTTGGTACTGTATGATAGCTGCTTCTTGATCATTCACTTCACAAGGTAAAGCTAGTTGAGAACCATCTGGAACCGTGAGAAGTTGTCAAGCTATGCCGGAGGACAAGGGGTAGAAATTCATCAGTAATGTGCTCTCCTCTACTGCAGACTTTTCAAAAATTCGAGCACATTCAACCCCTAATTTTTCCATATTTGAAGCAGCAAGAACTCTATCCTTCCGCTCTAGGGGCATACGTATAAGTATGTGTGCAACCAGGAATGTGTTACGGGCCGGAACACAAGCTTCACAAGGTCCTACCTGGTGTCGTATTGTTTCTTTGAGCAACGCTCCAGATAGATGTCTGTACATGTGGAGTATCCCCATTCAAGGCGTCGCACGAGCCGAGCTAGATCAACCTACTGGACAGCATTTCAGACTTTGATAATTTGCTTGGGTGTCTGGCCGTTCTCAATATCCACCGTCCACACCAACTAAAAATCCGCAACCGACTGCACTTGAATCAGCTTCCTGTACTTGGGGTTGGCTAACTCGCTAGTGGTCGGATATGGCGATCTCCTACCATTAGCCAAATTCAGCATTGTGTTCAATAACTGCTGTCTTATTGTAGATGCCCTCACTTCATCTGTTGAGAGTGTGGTCTTCATCTCCTTCGCAAATAGGACCTATCGAATTTCTTATTGTTAAGACAATAAATACCTTCCCGTTGTCGTGGAATAGGAGCAAATTAAAGCAGGAAAACCAAGTAGATGGAAAACTAAGTTGAAAGATGAGGATTAACTGTAGAGAGAATCAGCTAGGGTGATATGACATTCACCTTCCACATAGTCCCACTAAAAAATATCGAGTTCGGATTAAGGAGCTCGGCAAGCTGATTGAGCTCCTCTTCGCCATGCCTAATCAGTTTTGTCATTTCAGGATACTCACCCAGGCTTATGACACACTTTCTTCTTTTCACATCACTAATCAGGGCTTTCCAGGCTTCATCACTGGACGTCAATGTTCGTTCATTGCCAATTATCCACAAACAATATCTGATAATATACATTCACTTGAAGCTTCGTATAAATCAATATGAAATCCTTGGTTTAAACTCTTTCATTAATCCAATCCGAAGCCAATCTGAAGGACATACTGTGTTGAGAAAAGCAACAAGTTGAACATCCATAAAGCGGATAGTTTTGGCTAGAGCTAACTTCTTCACACAAGATCTAAGTGACTCGATTGGAATGCTTCATTTGTCCCTTCATAGGTCTGAAGCTAGAGACACATGCACAAAAGGTGAACTTCACGATAGTACGAGACTGGAATGAGACTTACTTCATTTAAGAAGCCAAGATGGCCATCCGAGTTTGAAAGAACAGAAGAGAATAAGATTATATCCTTCTCCCTCCCTTGAAACCCGTCAACAGACTTGACTTCCACAGTGACGTATGAAGTATTATTGGATCTGCTCAGCATTTTTTCCAATTCCTTCATTTGGCTTTGGTATGGAGAGATCACACCAATGCTCATATTTTTTGCCTTAGCATCCCTACAAGTTGCCAAAACATGTAGAAAGTTATCAACAACCCCGTGATCCATAGCCCCTCAAATGGGAGATGTAAAAAAATAACAAGCTCAACATTGATAACTAAGAACATGAGCACAGAAAATTGGACTATGAGATCACCTGACTGGTCACAGTAGCTGGCAGCTGCATGTGATCTCCAACTAGAATGACTTGTTTTACTCTACGCACTATTGTAGTCTCCGCCTCGACACACTGAGCAGCCTCGTCAACAATAACACATTCAAAGGATTTGCTCCGGAGTAGGATCTGCTGACCAGATGATGATACAGTGCTAAAAATAAGCCAAGCATGTCCAAGACAGTTCTCTTGAACCCACTCATGCGTAGGCTTCACGGGAACTTTGAAAATCTTATTTAAGTGCTCTACCGAGATAGACAGAGAGTCTTTGAGACCATTCACCGCCTCCAAGATCTCTGCTCCAGTGTCAGTTAAGAGCCTTTGAATGGTGCTCAAAAAATTGAGTGTGCTCTGAAATGACGGAGATTCTTGAAAAAGAAAGTATGCTTCAGCCTCTTCTAAGTTGGTCTAAGTAGCAAGGTGTACAAACTTGCCAATCTCATTGGATATTGTTTGAAAAACCTTTCTGCTTCTTACTGTGTAGATATTGCTTGGTAGATCTACCGACAATCCGCTATAGTTCTCCTCAAAATTTGCAGCTAGCTTAGTTATTTTCATCCTGAAAAACTCAACAAAATTTGATTTTTTGACTTTGTTGCTTTCTTTCAAAGCATCAAATTACAAGCTTGCTGATTTTAAGAATTCGAGCATTTTAGTTGCCGATGCTCGCCAGAAAGTAATCGTAGAAAGAACATGTTGGAGTCAATCAACTCTTGGATCAAGCTAGAACTGGCCGAGAGGCCCTTTCATATTGAGATGCTCGTCATTGCCAATCAATACCACATCACCAAGCGTTATAAAACTCAATGTGCTACTTTCAATCCCCCTGCTGCTCAGCTCAAGAAGCTGACCTTATTGAGTACTAGTAGCCTTGTTATTTGCATTGGTTACCTTAACAAACTCCAGGAATCTCAACGCAATTTCAGACACTTCCACGTTCGTTGATGCACAACCAAAAACTCTTTGCTTTTGACAGTTCAAGATCGTAAAAAGAGTTGCTAGCGTGAAGGTTTTGCTTGTCCCAGGCAGACCTTGAATCAATCTGATGTACGATCTTTGCCTTCGCAAAAGCCCATGAACAACAGTTGTCACTGCGGTAGCCTGAGACTTGTTCAATCCCCAATGTCGACAATAGCTGGCAATAATTTCTGATTTTTGATCAATGACTGACTCGTCGACAAGGAGGCTATTTGCATCCAAATCACCAAACTTTCCCTCCTACATGACCGTCGTATAGCAGAACAGCATTGTAATACTTGGATGCCAATTTTTCGCATTAAACCGATAACTAGAAAACGGTGGATTCAAATAAAGAGGCTCACCGAATAATCCTAAGCTTCCAGATCAATTTTGTATTTAGACAAAAGAATTGAAAAACAGCGCGCTCCAAATGAATGTAATATGATGATCTAATTCCTTCCAATGATTGTTGCAGTTGTGCAAGAATCTCTTCCACCAAGGAATCTTTGAAGACTTCAAGATATTTAGAAAGAGATGCAAAATGCACTAGAATGTGATGAACCTACATTCATGAAATGTTTGAAATGAGTAGGAGTTTCACAAACAACATCAAATTCTTAATATTAAACCGTTGATAATTCGGCTAACACTAACAACCTATGTCAGATCTCTACATGCATGGCAAGGACTATAGATTCTAAAGCTCAAAATACCCCATGTCTTATTTTTGAGGAGGTTTTTGTACATTATGGCTTTCACAGACCACTTCAGCACCTCTGACATCCGAGTCCTGCTCCTCTTGTATTCTGTTCCACAATCAGGAGTGAGAAAGGTAACAGATTCTCCACCACCTACTCGGGAGAGCTTCTGAAAAAACTCCTTGTCGGCCTTCACAACTATTGTTGGAATACTTGCCCCGCACTCTCTAAAAATCCATAGCCCCACCATTATCGAAAGTACCGTGATACGGTGGGTACTTAATCACGGATAAAGCGGAAAATACATAGCCTTTAATTTTCCCATCACTGCGAGTTGTTGGGCAACCCTTGGTGAGTGAAAGTCAGATGAATACGAAGGTCTTTACGGCCTCGACATAATGCCTCCATCGGTAGCGCCGAGTCGCCTTCCTTGGTATGCGTGAAAGTCGGGTATTACGCTTGAAAACTTGGCGCTTCTAGGATATAGCTTGGTTTGACCACTCTTCAAAAGTAGGTCCTCGGCACTTCGTCGAAACGGTACCATTGCTTATTCCTAGGACAGTGTTCCTCAAATACATTGACGACACAAGGTCTTGTTTCCACTATCTGAGCCCCGATGCTCTCCTCATTGTCGCCTGCATCATAATTGAAAGATATGATTCAAAATGTAGTCATGATACTTGAGCTCAACTGAACCTTCCTCATAGCTCGCTACAAAAACATGTTTCTAACTACTCACCACTATCGCATTATTGTGTTGAAATGCCAACAAATCAAGGGCGTAAAGTAATGAAGAAAATGGGTCAAAAAACTAGTGAAGATCACAGGCATTTGTCACATGCTAGCACTCATATGGCTTTTTCACGATTGCAAGGATCTGATAATATCAGTACAAACTTATAAACTTCACGTAAATCGACTCTCAGTGGCAAGCATGTCTATAATCATGGCAAAAATATCCATAATTATGAAAAATAGTAGGCTGGAAAATGGATAATTAATATTAACTTTGATGAGTAATAAATTGAGGAATGCATGGTAAATCGATTCCAAAGATATCCACCACCAAAGGCAAAGTCGGCCGCTCTTGTACTATAATGAGATCCTGGACGTAAAGAAAGTTCTGCTTGCAAGGGATACTATTGCTCGGCTTCTTCAATGACCAACAACAAATCGAATAACCTAACATGCGAATAAGAGAAGTCTATGCGTGCCATGATCATTATACAAATCCACCAGACACTTCTGATAGCACAAAGTTCAAAACTTAAAGGTAATGTCGACCAAAAAGGAGCCAAAATAAATAATATTGTTTAAAATATTTAGTCCAAATTCGCCGAGCTTTTACATAGAATTAAGCGGAAAAATTATGAAATGCATAATAACTAACCAAGGAACACCATCCATTGAGAGAACTCCCAAATATGTGTCGCGGTAAAGATGCCATTGAACTTGAAAAATGCACATGTATCCCCGCCTACCATCACTTTATATCATATGCAAAACCGGCTTGCGACAGCTTAGCCTCACCTCCTAGAGTACAGAAGATCTAACTCATCAATTTCGGAGATATCCACGATCTTGCAATCATATTACACCAAGTAATAGTGGCCAAACATAAAACCATGGATGTGCAAAAAATGGGGGTGGACAAGGATCTTGGAAACTTGCGGTTGCAAATACGAGAAGAAAAGCAAGTAGAAATTTGGGATGAATCTAAAGAAATCTCTGATATTGACGCAATCTAGTAACATTAATCCGTTGAAAACGAACTACATGACTCCAAAGCATCAAGCTGTTGCAAGAAGTAACGAAATTACTCTCAGGTGCTGAATTCTCTCAGTATGTGGATGGATGAGTCAGAGTTGAATGTCAAACGTCAAATTAAGCTTGCTCGCAAAATCCTTGAACCATGAGGTTAGAAGAATGATCCTACCGGTGCGGGTGCATTTTTAAAGGTGACTGCATAAACAAAACTAGAAGTTGAAATTTCGGCACATTTTGAAAATCTGCTCTCACGTTGCTCTCTCCCACAAACTAACTTGAAATTATTTGAGACAAATAGAGACAAAGTATCAGTCATTCAAGATATTGGAATGCTGGGCATCCAAATAATGCAACAGTTTCTCCATAGAGTTCCAAACGAAAGGATGACCCTCCCATCAGAACATAACTATCACTTAATTTATAATCTACAAAATAGAGCTACAGATTTATAACCTGCCTCCGGATTAGAAACTGCATAGCACGGGTACGGGAGCCTTGTAACGTCTGATGGCTTAAAATTGCCCTAAATCTATAATCAGGTTCGAATAGATTCAACAAACTGACCAAGTCCACACCCGCATTGCCATTCAGCGATGATTCCCAGTAGTATGTATTAAACTTGATACAGGCGCCAACACCTGTATATGGCACCAAAAGTACCACCCAGAATTCAAAGCATCCCTCAAACTGTGACACACAGCGATCTAGGAAGGAAGAAGGTTGATGCATTCCCTACGAAGTCCTCTCCTCCAAAAAACTATTCTAAATTGAGACTTGAAAGACTGAGCTCATTCACCAACTGCTTTCTTTGTCTTCACTCTACCTCACGTTGAAATTCGCTTCACTATGAATAAGGCGATCCCATCATATTATTCTCGAGGCACTGCCTTCCGCAAGCAAGGGACAGAACAGGACAGAATGAAATACATACATGCGACTAGGAGCCGACCACATGGACCAAGTACACACCCGATCTTAACGCCAGAGGTGAAACCAAACGCCTCAAGATCGTATAAGGTGCGAACTGTGAGTCGGAGTGAGTACATGACTTCCAATTAGCGGGCGGCCATTAGAAAAGAGGTCCGCATCTCTAAAACCTTGACATATATCTCCTAGCAACTCAATAGCCATTCCTCGTCGCTCCGCATCGAGCTTAACCACGCTCCATTGTAAGACTAAAGCTCCAACCTAAGAATTCTTACAGCAGAGACGCAGTGCCTCCACGGATTCCATACTCCATTGAGCAACGAACACTAGTTAGCGAACGATACAAGAGCGCTGAAACGCGGAATGCATGCAACACTAGCGCCGCGCAGTTCCACCGGTACTACACTTCGATTCCTCTTGACCAAGGTGTACAACTTCCAAATTGACACTACTAGCGACCGCATTATTAACACAATACAATGATCTCAGTAAGACGCTAATGATCTCAACACGAACGACACAATTGACTCCGCAGTTTGCACTTGAAAGTCCAATCGCACACTTACCATTGCTCACACAATCGCCTAAACCGCCACATAACAACCAGCACCAAATACCTAAAGTACCTATTGCAACTGATCCACAGCAACTACAAGAAAACAGAGAAGAGAGGATACGTAGCATGGACGCTGAAGAGTTAAGATCTGGCGAGTGAGAGAGGAGCTCCGGTACAAAGCGGTGGAGCATGCAGAGAGCAGAGCCTGGCAGCGATCGATCGGAGTTGAAGATCCAATAAAATGTGTATAGATACCATAGCTAACAGCAACGGAACACCTGAAGCAGTTGGAGCAGCAACGACACCGTACCTCATGAGAGCACGTTGTCGTGTTGTAAATCAAAACATAGTGTGAAAAATATAAAAGAATGCATTAAAATAAAAAGATTAAGATTAGAAGAAAGGTTGATAGAAAATTAGTAGTAAGAAGATACAATGGAAATTTACCTTGAAAAGTGAAATTTCTTCAAGTTAGTAAAAAAGAAAAGGTTGAGGAAGTGGAAAAGACATGGGCTAAGAGGTCTTTTTGACCAAGAGGATAAAGAAGACCAGGAGGGAGATGACAAGGAAGGGTCGTGAAGAAGAAGGAGGAGAGTTTTTTTGGAGAGATAGGGTTTCTTTTTGATAGGCAGTATACGTTTTTGTGTGTAGAAGAAGCATAGAGAGGATTTTAGGTGCGAGTTTTTGTGGGTTTGTAGTAGACAAGATAAAGAACTCATAGAGACAATTCTCATGTCTTTTGATTAAGTATCAAGAGAGATATGAGTCGTGAAAGTTGTAGGTGTTGAAGACTAGGGCAGAGAGGGTTACTAAATTTCGGGCCTTGGTTCTTGGAAACCACTTAGACTTTAGTGGCGAAATTTGTTGGGTTTTTGTTTCTTATAGAGTTAACTACTTTGTGTCAAAATCTCAAGTCAATATGACCTCTAAGCAAAGAGTTATGAGTGAAATTGTAACCGGTTTGAATGAAAAGAGAAATAGAGTGAAGGCAAGGTTGAGGGTTTGTATGGACAGTGCATGTGTGTGGGTTTTTTTGGATATAAAGAGATTTAAGAGACGAATTTGAGTGTGAAATTTGATAGACATGATCTATGTAAGTTAAGGAAGAGATGAGTGTAAGTTTGATACTCATTAGTCTTAAAAATAAAATGTTATGCTCTTTCAAAGTGACAGGGGTCTATCTCCAAAACAGTGAAGTTTGAGGGAGCATATCTTTGTGATCAGAGTAGTATTTTGAGTAAAATTTGTTGGGGTTTGTAGATATATGAATCTATTAAGTTGTGTAAAAAACTGATTGCTATTGGAGTTATATTCGAGGAGTTATGAGGAAAATTGTGATCGGATCCAGAGTTGTTAGAAGGCAAAATTAAAGAAGAAGGATGGAACCTATAACTCAAGTTTGGAGAAGGCTCTTGGAGCAATATTTGGAGGGTGTTTATAACATGAGATAAGCTATAAGCCTATCAAATTTTAGCACTTAGGTCTTCTTTAATGAAGAGCAATGAAGGTGTGAAGCAAAAGGGGTCGAGAATCAAAGGCAGCATAGAGGAATTACTTTGACAACATGGTTCTCTCTAACCACATGAGCTATAATCAAAAGGTTTATGGGGTTTGCTTCTTTACTCTCTTAAGTACCTTGTATCCAAATTTTGCTTCAATTGATATGATATCCTAGGATTTATGAGCAAAATTGAAGGCGGGTTTCTAAAGGCAGAATATGTTAGGGTTAATAAAGTATGTTTTTATATAAATTCTTCAATTTTATGAACTTTATGAATCTCATCTTGCACTTGAGAAACTAGAGGCAAAAAAGACCCAGTGTTTCTTAGGGCTAAGACTCTCACCATGACAACGTAGTTGCGATGGAGGGAATGGACTCCTGGCCGTCAGACGATGCTACAAAAACTTTTTTAACTCAAAAATGGAATTTCAACAACTTCTAAAAGTGACTTGTACTTGTGATTTATGCTGTCTTATTTTCCATGGCTGTGAGTTATTTCTAGTAACTGTGATACTAGAACATGATAATAGTGTTACTTGAATCCATCAACTTCAGATTTTCTTACAATCCCTTTACAACCAACCATGCTTGAAAATTTTCCCTAGATTTCTCAACAGGAAAAGATAACATTCGGATACAAGACTCCTTTGAAATAGGGAAATCTGTTGTACCTGAATGGGGTGTGTATTAAGTATGATGTCACTACCTTACAATCAATCATGCATGAATCTTTTTCTTAGATATCTCCAAAAAGAAGACAACATTTGGATACAAGACTTCTTGAAAATAGGGAAGTCTATTGTGCCTGAATAGGATGGGTATTGGATATGGTTAGTCTACTTCAGCGGAGGTGTACATTTGAGTGAATAGAATCTATGAATTCGTTCATGGAGAGGGGTGGTTTTGGGTGTTAGTTCAAGGAATGAATTACCTTGGTGGAGACACTCAAGATCCGAGGATAGGTTGGGAGCGTACACTAGGAGCGGTGTCGGGGTAGAGAGAATCTGCCTCAAGAAAGCGCTGGGCTTCTGGCTGCCACTAATTACTCAAGCAAGATTCAAGTATAATAAAAAACCCCCAATTTTATATAAAAGAGATCTCCATAGGGCTATTACACCCAATACACAAGCCTAATTTCCTCAAACCACTCAAAACATAACAAAATACTCTAAACCCTCATTCTCCCGTAGGAAGGGAATTTTTCCCGAACTTCAATAACCCATAACTTTTAATCCAACCGTCCAAAACTACTCCAAATTTACATAAAGTACTCATATATTCTTCACAACTACTACCACAAATTTCAACCGTCGATTCATTATCGATCTTTAGATATCGCCAAAACCCTAGCAGTAGCTTTAAACCCTTGTTTACAAACACCCATGTACTAAATTCTTCATATCTCACAATCTAAAAGTCCAAATGCTATGAAACTTTGATGTATAGCTTCTTAGCACAATAATACATCTTCTTGGAAATTTTGAGACAAAACTTCGTCCAAAAACTTAAGATATGGCAAACCCCATCACCATCAACAAAACGGTCTACTTACTGCCTTGGAATTGGATGCGCTGTCTTCAACTCTTCATATCTCCTTCGTCTAAACTCAAAACTTAAGAGTTCCTTCGTAACAGACGTAGATCTTGAAATCACCTTTCCAACCGCACCGTCCGATCTCCAAAAGCCTCCGTAAAACTCCACGAAATCCCAAAAGAGTGACAGTATGTATAAAATCCACTCTCTAACTTTGAACAAGTATAACTTCTTCACCCTAACTCCAAATCGCCTAAAATTTCCTCTCAAACTATACCCAAAACCCTAAACTTTACAACCCTACCTCTGAAATTGCGAATCCTCCTTATGAAGTCGCCGAAACCCTTGTTAAGGTCGCGGGCAGCCTCCTCAAAGCCCATTGGGCATGGTATTCGACCAATAGGGATGAAGTTCCCTATTCCTTGCCTTCATCCGACCATGGCTTGATTTCATCCCTCCCAATTAGCCTCTTACTAGCTTGAATTTTCATCCTTAAGTCCCAACCTTCTCTCAAGGCTTCATACTAATCATTTAGATCTTATATTTTTTTAATACCATAATCAAAACAAGTAAAAATAAAATAAAGTTTCTTCTATCAATCCCTTTAATTTATTTTACTAACCATTCTAACACATATCTAAATTTATAAACATATTAGGCATTTTGAGTGGATTTTACATACTGTAAGCAATTACAGTACGACAGCGGGGACAACAGAAGTAAGTGGATGGGAGAGCAAAAAAAGGGGGTTATGGTTTCGAGAATAGAATATTGTAATGGAAATGGTACAATATCAGTAGATGTCACTCTGCCCATATATATTATTAGCGGCGTTGTGTTCCTGGATTGGCAACTTTTATTAGTCTCTTCATACAAAACATCCTCACTGCTTCATTTTGGATCCTATAATTTATAAGAATATCCACGGAGAGATTGGATATGTAAATTCATCCGAATAAAATTTTCAGCTCAAAATCAAATGAAATTTGTAATACTTGGGTGCTGCTTAGATGATATTAAGTTGACAATCGAACCAAGTGGCATCTCAATCTAGTTGCTTAATGAGTATATTTGGGTCCTATAATTTATAAAGATATCCATCGTATATCTATGCATGGGGAGATTTGAAAATTAATACAAAAAACTTTTGAATGAAATTGCCAGATTACCAGTTGAAATTCAAAGTTTTCAACTAAATTTTGAATGAAATATGCAATACTTGGATGCTACCTAATGATACCAAGGTAACAATCGGACAAATTAATGTCTCAATTTGATTTTTTTATGAAAATATAGGATAATTATTGATTCCATTTGGAAATTTCTCATTCACTGTCTTGTATAATTTATACATAACTTCATTATTGTAGTTTACAAGCAACTTTGTTCAAAAATAATTATTTTTTTTGAAAAAAAAAAATGCCACATGTCACATTTCATTTGGTTTGGATCCATGGAAATAGATGATGAATCATTCAAAATACTTAATTGTTTGACATTAAAACAATGAAGCTGCTTATAACCTATAGCATTGTCTTATATTTCATGGTAGAAAATAGAATCTATCTTTAAAGATGGAGCACATAATTCCACACTATTATTTTTATGTCCCTTGGAAAAATACTATGGGGTGTCAAATGAGTAGACTCTTCAAGTATACCAATTTATTGTAGATGAAGAAGGTGTTTCTCTCTCAAGATAGAGAATAAAAATTTATCTCATATAAGACTAGTATACATGGCCAATTTATTAATTCAACATCCTTTTATGCATGGCTACAACATATTTATTCGAAATAAAGAACTAAATACCATCTTTCATATGTAGATTCTATTTTTAATCATGGTTGAAACTTTTACAAGATTTTAAGCAAAGGCTTTCAAAATTATTTGTATTGAATGGCATTACTTTTTAGGTATAGTAGGTCCTTCTAAAAAAATTAATATTATATTTAAAAAACCAAAATATAAGAGTAAAAGTCAAAAATCCCAATTTGAAAACATTATTTTTACATCACTATTTTTATAAAAATGATATCATTTTCAAAATTTGAGTTTTTTTAAATAGAAAACTAAATCTATAAACTTTCTACTTAGAGCTTGTTGGTAAGCAACTTATAGGCCATTTTTTAATACTATTCTACTACATAAATTTGAAGAGGAGTGGTAGAAATTTGAATGGTAAATAATTATTTAATACTTATAAAAAATACAATAAATATTTATATTAACTTTCAACTATTAATACAATTATTTTTGGAGGTTTAATTCATTTAAAATTGAATTGTCAAAAATATATATAAATACTTCTAAAAATATATTTAATAAATTTATTGATTTAAAATTAACATTATTAAAACTATTTACAAGAATTCTATATCATTTTGAATTGTATATTCAATTGTATAGATGAGATCTAATTTTAATAAGGTTTTAGATTACAATTGTTATATTCTACTACACCTAAGAACTTTAGCATAATAGATTTAACTGAAAATAAAACTTCTCTTGCACTTATGGATTATAAAAGTTCTACATTTTGTTGTTGAAATCCTTCATAACAATGCATTGTTATTGATAAACTATTGTTGATAAATAATAAATAGAATCAAACTAAAAATCTCTAAAAAAAATCAAATATTTCATTGAATGTTATTACAATATAACATGTTCAATTGTAAACATATTTCAGCTAAACATTTAAACGCAACTTATATCTTTCAAATAAATGCTTCATGTATTATATGATCATTTTTTAATATCCATGTAAAATCTAATTTATAAATTTAAAGGCAATGTATTCCACAAGCCATAAGTAATTATTATGGTGATGAATAATTTTCTAGAAACTAATAAATCATTAATCACTGCTTTTCATTTCCAAACTTGTTATCATATGTTTTCTTTTATTCTTTATTTTATGTCCATAAGATTTTTGAAAGTAGTTAATTCATACGTTCAAATCAACATTTGTACAAATATATCCAAGTATGAGTTCTTAACAACTACTTGAATAATTTGGATAATCAATATCTTCATGAGACTAACACAATTCAATTCTATACACACAATTACACCACTCTGAATACAAATAAGACTCCAAAATTCTTTTAGAATTTAGAATGCTACAACACTTTGTTGCCATTGATCATCTACACAAGTATTGTGACTGATCTAGAAAGCCTGTTACTGATCCAAATGATCTAGTTAAGTCTAATCAAGTTGTGTATATTGAAAAGTAACACCCTTGAGTACAAGGCACTCTAAGTTTGACTAGTGGAAGAACATGGTTGAAATAACATTCCAAACAATATTGAGATGTTGTTTCAACCAACTTGAGGTGTAGTAGAAACAACACCTTAATATTATTTAGGATGGAGGAGTGCTAAGATGTGAATAATGAGCAATAAGCTGTAATATGTGAGTGGTGAGCAATTATTTATTGTTGTAATTTTGGACATTTGGAGGTCTATGGCTGTGGATTTTCGTTGAACATTGGATCACCTTTTTATGTGAATGTTGGAAGCAAATCCTATTTCTATGGAAAAAAGATTCTATTGCCGTGGAAAAGTTTATACAAAAGCATGTTTGTATATAAGAATTATGGTTATAATAAATCTAGTTTCATGGGAC
>JAWRVF010001014.1:0-122479 GCA_036785485.1 Physcomitrellopsis africana
AATTCAAAAATTGGGAGCACCAATTGCAAGAGACTAATTTAATTCATTGGATGATACTTCAAATCCAACACCAATACTAAAGATATTACCAACATTGGAATCCAATTCATCTGTGCAATTTGAGAATGTTCCTAGTCCCAAGATATTGATTCAATCTAAATTAGTATTAATATGTACAAAGTTTCAGGAGCCATCTGATCCATTAAAAGATCTTCTTATGGACAAGAATTTCAACAAAGTCCATTCAGTAGTCTAATTCCAAACTCTATAAGAAAATTATCTCAAGGGATTAAATTGAAACCAATAAAACAAAGGAAGGCCTTGGAAATTCTTTCTCCATCATAAATCTACTTTTGCTTGGTCGTATACACATTTAAAAGGTATTCTTGCCAAAGTTTGTGAGCATTGAATTACCTTAGAGGAAAATGCTACACCAGTTTGTCAAAGACAACACCGCCTTAATCCAAAATATTTTCTCATGGTCAAGGAGGAAGTAGATAAATTTTTAGACGTGGGCTTCATATATCTAGTTCCGTATAGTGAATGGATTTCATCAATTGTAATGGTGCCAAAGAAGAATGGAAAAATTTGAATCTCTCAAGATTTTTATAAATTCACGCGGCTATCAAGAAGGATTATTTTTTTTTTATCTTTTACGGATAGTATATTAGATGCAATAGCTAGATATGAATATTATTCCTTTTTAGATGGATTTTTGGATTATAATCAAATAAAAATTATAAAAGAAGACCAGTTGAAAACTACAGATTGGAGCACATTTGCTTATAAAGTGATGCTATTAGGATTATATAATGCCCCTGCCACATTTCAAAAAATAATGATACAAGCATTATAGAATTATTTACGATTGTTGATGGAGATATTTTTAGATGATTTTTGCACATTCAGTACAACAACAAATCATTTGGAATGTTTTGATAAATGTTTGGACCAATATAATAAATATGGCATATCTTTGAATTTTGAGAAGTGTTAATTTGGAGTTCCATCGGAAAAGCTTTTAGAACACATTGCTTCCTTGGCTGGTATCGCTATTGATCCATATAAAATTATTTGTATATTGACTTTATCAAAGCCAAAAACAATGTCAGGTGTTCATGATTTTGTAAGCCATATCAGTTATTATTGGCAATTCATTCATTTATTTGCAATAATATATCAACCATTAACGAATCTCTTAAAAAAACCACCATTGGATGGATCTAGAATAAAACTTTGGTGAAATCTTGCCATTGTGCATCTAGAATTCAAAAGCAAAATTGGTATCAACACGATTACTTATTCTTTAAATAGGATGATATTTCGTATTTACATGTTAATGCCTTGAACAGTCAATATTGCTTTCTATTCGGATTCAAATTATATTGGATTAAAGAAAATGAAAGGTTTTGGATGTCCATTTGTTATCTTTAGTGAAACCAGGTTTATTCTTTATGAATAATTCTGTGTTCAATGAACTGGAGCCGGGCGATCTGTAAAAATTTTTCAGATTGGCCTTTAGTTGTCATTGTGTTTACCGTATTGGAGTGCCAGTGCTCTTAAGTATATGATTAACAAACCTCAATTGAATGGACGCATTGTTCAATGGGTGTTACTCCTTTAAGAATTTAAATTTATTATTAATGTTTGACCAAGAAAGAAACATGCCAATGTAGATCATTTATCTCGCTTGTTCAATACATTAAGTAACAAACCTATCAATGATGCACTTTTTGATGTAAAATTATTTGTCGTCAACGTAATCACCCCAGAATATAATGAATTGATCTAATATCTGACATTTCAGACATTTCTACATACATATAGTGAGAAACTTAAGAAACGCCTGATTTTTAAAAGTGCGCCATATACAATGATTGGAAATGCTTTATATAAGCAAGAACAAGATGGAATTTTACACCGCTATATTTTTCAAAGTGAAGTATGTATCATATAAGAAGGATGCCATTTGGATAGTTATGGAGGGTATTTTGCCAGTGACAGCACTGCTCGTAAAGCTTTAATGGTTGGATATTGGTGGCCAACAATGTTTTCAGATGCACACCAATATGTCTGATATTGTGATCCTTATCAGCATATTGGTAGATCTACTGGAACTTTTGCCATGCCGTTGGTACCAATTTTGGCTCAAATACTGTTTGAGAAATGGAATATTGATTTTGTAGGATCAATTGTACCAACCTCACAAAATAGCCATAAAAGATATATTTTGGTAGCGACTAATTATGTAACAAAATGGGCTAAAGTAGTAACAATAAAAAATAATAATGCTAATACAGTAGCCACATTTTTATATGAGAATATTATCACTCAATTTGGATGTCCCAAAAAATTAATTAGTGATCCCGGAACCCATTTTATTAATTCTACAATTGCAGCTTTGACAGCTAAATACGAGATCAAACATCGGAAGATAGCCCCATATCATCCTCGGGCCAATGGATAGATTGAAAAGACCAATGGTATTTTGTGCAAAATTTTAACTAAGACGGTGTCTGGTGTGGGAATGGACTAGGATACAAAATTATTTGCAACCTTGTAGGTGTATTGTATTGCATATAAAGTGACTATTAGTTCCACACCATTCCAATTGATACACAGGCAAGAGATAATATTACCAATTGAATTAGAAGTTTTAAGTTTAAAAATTGCATTGGATGAATATCTTAATAACAAGGAATG
The DNA here is from genome assembly GCA_036785485.1 of Physcomitrellopsis africana. Taxonomy (NCBI): domain Eukaryota; kingdom Viridiplantae; phylum Streptophyta; class Bryopsida; order Funariales; family Funariaceae; genus Physcomitrellopsis; species Physcomitrellopsis africana. The sequence goes on from JAWRVF010001014.1 coordinate 2,704, forward strand.
CCTCCAATATCGATTAGCATAATTGAAAAAATTGGATGAAATTAGGGCTACAGCTCTTTTAACTATGGAAGCTATCCAGCATCACCGTAAGAGTTATAGTAAATTACGCCCTAAATCTTTTATGATAGTAAATTACGCCCTAAATCTTTTATGATAGTAAATTACACCCTAAATCTTTTATGCCCAATGATCTAGTGTTTCTTTATGATAGCCGCTTTTACAATTTTTTGGAGAAATTCCAAGTCTATTGGCATGGACCGTATTGAGTAATTGAAGCCTTTCCTAATAGTTCAGTTCAATTGAAAGATTTTATGGATATTCAATTTATTATCCAAATTAATGGAAACCAATTACGTCTTTATTTTATATAAATTCGGGATGGATTTTAAAAATTGGGAGGGAACAGGGTGTACTTGTTCATGATTGATTACCTATATTGAAGGTACATGATGGTTAGAAAAGATGGCTAATGGTCAGTTTTGGATCCTAATATAGACTAGTCAAGAAAATCAAAAGTGATAATCTGGTACACTGGAATAAAGATTCTTGATTTAGACCCCAAGTAAAAGGTTAGGAACCAGGCACTTAGTGAAAGTTTTCGTTAGTATTCTGAACTTGGTTGTTCAAATACATGTTTATTGGTCTATAGAATTTTCTGTAGTCAGAGAGTAACGTTAGTACGAGCAAGGAATGCATAGCAAGCATTACACAATGTCGATGGAAAGGTCGAAGAGAGTTGTGGACAGAGGGAAAAATATCCAAAACGTGAGAAGTAAGAATAACTTGCAATCGCCGTCCTTAGTAGTGATCACCAACACGGAGCCAATGAAGTTGGAAAATTGTTGGTTCCCACAAAGGCAGAGAGATTTTAGAAATGTACAGATGTATGTATTTTTGCAAAGATCAGATAACTTGCCACCAATTGATGTAAAATTGATAGTAGAGTATATAAAAAATTATGATCCAAAGGATGATTCAAGTGTAATAAAGTAGAGAATAATTGGAATTGATGAGAGTACCTTATAGAAGGTATTACATCTATCAATAGGTGAGCTTACGGTAGGCGTCAAAGTGTCCAGTGACTTCAGACCAAGAAGCTACTTCAAAGGAGATAGATCGTCATTTGAGAAGAATTAAGGTTAGAAAGTGATGGATGGACTTACACTAGATCTTGTGGAGTAGATGCGGTTCGTTCAGAAGTGATTAGGCTTGAACCAACATACCACATACATGTCCAAACGCTTATTATTTGCTACAATTGGAATACTTGAAGGCATGGTGTTTAATTGGGTAGCCTTTGTAACAACCCGTATCCATACAAAGATAGGAGCTAAATAAAAAACGGGTAAATTTACATCTTTGCTATGCTCCAACTATGTGCACTTTGTTGCATATATGTTAAGCCAACCAACAGTGGAAAAAAATATACCTTTTTCATTGCCGCAACAAGGTATGCGGAGTTTATCAATTAGTCCAAGGGTAGTGGTGCATGAAATTGGAGAATCAAATAGATCGCGGGAACGAGAGGCTATCCCGATGATTATATCAGGGCGGGTTTCAATTCATGCAATGATTGAGAAGACAGTTGAGGCTTTAATTTCAAATATTGGAATACTAGAAGGAAAGAACCTCATGGAAGTAATATTGGGTCAAATTTCCCAATTGCAGCTTACCATGAGTTAGTTGGAAGGAAATTTAAGGCAACAATTGGAGTCGAGCAGGAAGGAGATAATAGAGAAAAGCCGCCAAATTGTAGAATAGGATCACCTTATTAGGACAAAGACGGAATCTAAGCTGGTATTGGAGCAAAAATTAGCAAAGGCAAAGAAAAATTAGACAAATGATAAAGATTACACTCAAAGAATCCTGAATGGCAAAAAACAAGAATTATTAGAGAATCGCAAGACATGGGATTTGGAACAAGAAGCATTAAAATGTCAACTACAAGCAAAACATGAGAAGGTAGTGAAATTAAAACAAAAAAAGGTGAAATTGAGAGACCAATATAGAATTGAAATGGATAAGCTACAAACAGAAATTGGTGCCTTGAAGGATAAAGTGGCAAAATTGGAGGGCGATTTGGCCAATATTGTTTGGCCATAGGTATTTGTTCCACCAATTTCAAGTATTAGTGAGCTGGAGGAGAAGATAAAGCCACAAGAGCACCAATTAGAGGCAAAAGATGCCATAATTCTACAATTGGAGGTTCAAGTTTGGGAATTGGAAGCGGATAACAAAGATTTATCAACCCAATTGAAGAGCAATCATGAGGATTTATTGGAGGAAGATGAAAACTTACCGTTGTCATGGTGAGAGTCTTAGCCCTAAGAAACATTGGGTTTTTTGTGCCTCTTGTTTCTTAAGTGCAAGATGAGATTCATAAAGTTCATAAAATTGAAGAATTTACATAAAAACATACTTTATTAACCTTGCCATATTCTGCCTTTAGAAACCCGCCCTCAAATTTGCCCATAAATCCTAGGATATCACATCAATTGAAGCAAAATTTGGACACAAAGTACTTAAGGAAGTAAGAAAGCAAACCCCATAATCCTTTTGATTATAGCTCATGTGGTTAGAGAGAACCATGTTGTCAAAGAAACCCCTCCATGCTGCCTTTGATTCTGGACCCCCTTTGCTTCACACCTTCATTGCTCCTCATTATCAAAACCCCAAGTATTGAAATTTGGTAGGCTTGTTTCTTGCTTTATGTTGTAAACATCCTCCAATTTTTGCTCCAAAACTCCTCTTGGAAATAGAGTTATAGACTCTACTCTTCTCCTTTAATTCTGTCTTCTACCAACTCTAGATCCGACTACAAATTTCCTCATAATTCTTTAACCATAACTCCAATAGCAATCAGTTTTTTACACAACTTAAAAGACTCATATATCTACAAACCCCAATAAATTTTACTCAAAATGCTACTTTGATCACAAAGATATGCTCCCCCAAACTTCACTGACTTAGAGATAGACCCCTATCACTTTGAAAGAGCATAACATTTTTTTTATAAGATAAATGAGTATCAAACTTACCCTCATCTCTTTCTTAACTTGCTTAGATCACGTCTATCAAATTTCACACTCAAATTCATTTCCTAACTCCATTCATACCCAAAAAACCCACACACACACTCTGCCCATACAAACCCCAATTCTGCTTTCACTCTATTTCTCTTTTCACCTACATCCGGTTACAATTTCACTCATAACTCTTTGCTCAAAGATCATATTGACTTAAGATTTTGATTCAAAGTAGTAAACTCTATAAAAAACAAAACCCCAAAAAAGTTTGCCTCTAAAGTCCAAATGGTTCTCAAGAGCCGAGGCCCGAAATTTAGTAAACCTCACTGCCCTAGTCTTAAACACCTGCAACTTTGACGACTCATATCTCCCTTGATACTTAACCAAAAGACATGAAAATTATTTCTATATGTTTCTTATCTTGTCTACTACAAACTTACAAAAAAGTTGCACTTAAAATCCTCTCTAAGCTTCTTCTACATACAAAAACATATACTGCCTATCAAAAAGAAAACCCTATCTCTTCAAAAGAACCTCCCTCTCTTCTTCTTCACGACCCCTTCTTGTCCTCCCAGCCTGGTCTTCCTTCTTCCCTTGGACAAAGAGACACCTCAGCCATATCTTTCCACCTCTTCAATCCTTTCTTTTGGATTAATTTGAAGGAATCTCACTTTTTGAGGTAAATTTCTATTCTATCTTCTTACTACCATTTTTCTACCAACTTCTCTTCTAATTTCAGCCCACAACATTTAAGTTTAGATCTAAAATAGAAGAGAATAAAGGTAAAGTAGATCTAAGATAAAATAAAAAAAAATCTAATAAGTAGAAAAAAAACAATTAAGATTAGATTAGAAATAAAAAAGAAAGAACTACATCCTACACTGCCAAGTCAAAGAAGCTTGTGTGGTTAAGTTCTTAGCTACTTTGGAGTTGACGTGGGTTTGAATCCACTTGATTTCACTGTAGAAATCCTTGGCTTCATGATTTGGTACTGCTAGTGGGAATTTCAGCAGGAAATTAGTGGTTTGGCCTACCTATCATCCCTGAGCTTGTGATAAACATTATAACCTCCAAGATAATGTGGTTATAACCACAACCCCTTCTCTTTTTCATCCTCTCTTCTTCTAATCTTAATCTTTTTATTTTAACACATTCCTTTATATCTTTCACACTGTGTTTTAATTTACAATGTGACACCGTTAGAGCTAGATGTAGAAGAACCTCCTATGGAGAATCTAGGAGCATCCCATTCTGAAGAGCTAGCTTTAAAAGTTCTTTTTATCAATTCTATGTTTATAAGGGCGTTGCACAATTAGAAGTGGGGCTATGTAGAATGGATAGAAATTTTATGATTTACGATATATAATTTATAGGATTAAGAATAGGCAATAAATCAATGAATGGCCAGTTTAGAAGGCAGAATAGATGAGGTAGTTAGAAAAATTAATTATCATTGGTTGTGTAGCACATAACATTATTGGAATAAATATAAATTGATTGGATATGGAGAAGTCGGGGCCAGACTGTGATAGTGCTGAGCCGGAATAAGCTTGGTGCTACCTCTTATTGTTTCTTTTATAGGAGAAGGATAATAGATAGGTTCTGAATATTGTAAAGTGCAATTCTATAATGAAAAAAAGAATTGATTTATAATGAAAAATTGAGGGTGTATTAGTATGTTGAAATATCAATGGAGAAATATAAGTCAAAAATTGGAAGTGGAAAATTAGAGATGTTTTGTGAAGAATAAGTATGAACATGAGAAAATTATAATACATTGAATATTAAATCGAGGATGATCCACGAGAGGAAGTCCGTGGAGTTTGAATTGTGTGAAGTGATTTATTAAGAATGATAGTCAATTTTAGAATATTCTTATATTTGGAATATGAGATAATTATATGCTGTATTTTTTGAAATATCATAATATTATATATTATTGTCATAAATAAAAAGAGGAGAAGAGGCAATGAATACTTAAGTTGAATTACTACTTGCAATATTTTATTTGTTAATAGAGTTATTGTTAGCATGTGGGAGACATTGTAACAGAATTGGTATGTTTTAGTATAATCAGAAGGCGGTTAGTTGTGTAACCCTAACAATTTAATTCAATGCGGTTAGTCTTTTTTTGTGCTCAAATTTTCTTTTACAAGTTTATTCTATGCAATATTGGTAGAATAAGTAAAAAAATAAATCACACATATCTTATTTCTACATGTGAATTGGATCATGACAAAATTGCATTAAATTGGTAACTTCATCATACTCTACATCAAATTGATCCTCATCATGAGATGTCGCCTTGAAATTCAAAATTTGAGACTCTCCATAATATTGAACTGGATACATTTGTAAAATAATCTTCTCTCTATCTTTTCCAATAGTCAACATTCCACGGCCCTAATCATTCTTAGCTTTGGTTTAATATAGCCACGATAGATCCAATAAAATTAGATATGATAATGTAGAACTCTGTAATTGAAAAATAATATAATCTATCTTATATATGATTCCAGCAATAACAGTATCAATATTATAAAGAATATCTATAGGCTTTACACGATTGTGATCAACCATCTTCAATACTAAGGTCATAGGTAACAACTGAGCTAAATCCAAATGCTTCATTGTATCTACAATCATTAAATTCACACTAGAATCCTCATCTACTTGAACTCCAAAAATAAGAATACCATCAATGGATACATCAATAGTTGATGCACTTGGATTGAGATTCAAATTAATTTCATTAATTTCTTTATTACAAGCTCTACATTGTATTAACAAGGAATTCAATATAGAATAACATTCTCGTATGACTGCTAACAATTACTTCATTGAAATTGAAGGTTTAATTTCATCTAAATCTTTCAAAATATTATATGGTTTTATATTGGAAGTGATTCCTAAAGCCCTCTTCTTTTTCATAGGTTTCAATTTAATCTCTCAAGGTAATTTATCTTGCTTTATGGAGTTTGAAATTGGAATTGCTGAATGAAGTTTGTCGAAATGCTTCTCCATGATAGGATCTTTTAATGGATAAGATGATTCCTAAAACTTTATAGATATTGATACTGGTTTAGTTTGAACCAATATCTTGGTACTAAGAACATCATCAGATTGCACAGATAGACCAAGTCCTAACATTGATAATATCTTCAATATTAGTATTGGATTTGGAGTTTCTACCATTGAATTGAATGGGTCTCTTGCAGCTAGTGCACTTAATTGTGACATGGGATCTTTCTCTTTTTATTGAGCCTTGATAAATACTACATAAACGTATTCCATCCAATTTATCGGAGAATCTTATGGGATTCAATTATTATCCTCTATCTTACTATGCAGCTAGATATATTGATCTTGGATATTAAAATTAAACGGAGCATTGCATTGCTGATATGTATGTCTCAACTGCTTACAATTTCCACAAACTAGAATGTATTCATCATTGGCTCTTGGATTGTGACATTCACTAGCATAATGTCCTAATTGCCTACAATAGTAACATCAAAGTAGCCTTCTTTTGACCCCATCAGGGATGTTGGATGTTTCTACTTGTATACATTAACTAGGCCTATTTCAGATTGGATGGATAAATGATCTCAACTAAACAATTGATATTATAGAATCCAAAATTGATTTATTAATGGATGGATATTAGAAATATCCTTGCTAATTTTATATAATATTCTAAAGATTGGATCCATATTTTTGATTATATATCAAATTTTAAAAATTAGAAAAATTCCTATTTTATTTATTTGAATAATTTCCTCTCTAACCAAACCTATTTTCTGTCTGGACTTGATTAATATTCTACAAAGTTAGTTGAATCATGGTCTGATTATTGAACTATTGTTGCTTTCATAAATTCTAATAAATGATAGTAATATGCTTATCCCCACAAAATATACATTGCATAGTCATTTGGAATAGTGAAGAACATTCCATTATCAAATGGCCTTGTCCCTTATAATTATTATATCAAATATTGGATAGCATATTGATTGGTTAATGCCTCTTCTCCTTATCCTTTGCCAAATTAACAGTCAATTTATCTATCTTCTTTGTCAAAGTTAATAATAAAGCTTCATTTTGATTCTTCAATATTAATTCATTAAATATCTCTTTTATAGGCACTGGATTTTGATATGGAGAGTATGAAAAATATGGAACTACAATTGTTGGTGGTATTGCCTACAACATGACAGCATTAATTATTTCCTATGGATTAGCACTAAGATTTGCACCGTAATCAATCATTCTTAGGTAACTATCGATTGTTTCATTCCAGATTGGCATTTGATAAATTCCTTGAAATAGAATCATTGTGGCTCCGGTGGTTAAAAATTAGTCATAATGACATTCTTCTCATACCTTAGCTCGGTCAAATGAGGAAGCAACAATGACCGATTGAGCCTCCTTCACAAATATTTTTAATTCTGGTGGATATAATCCGTTAACCAATAGAGACAAAACAAATAACTCTGACATTTGATTATTTGGCCATTTATAAAAGATATCTGCTACTCAGCCATAATGTAATTGCACCACTTTTTCTGGTACCATTCTACTATTCATTAACCTTTCTTTGAGATGTTCTTCAAATCTAATTAATCAAAAATAGATTAAAAATATATTTTTCAATACCTCCTGATTAGAAAATTGATCCATGGATTGGCGATTATACCATTCAAATGCTGTGTCTTTCAAGATCGCTGGCAGCCATCTCAACTAAATATTTTCAATTCTATCATTATTGGCTACACATGTAGTCAAGAATTAAAATAAGTGTTGATCTGGGTCTGCTTCAGGCAAATCTCTAAAAGTAAATATTGGGGCTATGCTAATTATGTGATTGTCCACCACACCTATTTGGACTACAATTGGAACTGCTGGTCTCTCCGCCGCCATTGAAGATGACAATGTTCCACTCACTTCCTTATTAAAATAAACACTGCCTTTTCCAATTGTCTTTTTCAAACTTCTAGGCCTCCGTAATTTACTATTATTATTTATAAATAATTTTATTGGTTGAAATTGAAGTAAAATTGACAAATTTTGAAACATGCTAAATTGGCCCTTAATGGCAAGGAATTTATGCCATTCTAAAGAATCAATCTTACTAGAATCGATTATATCCGCTATTAGAAAAATATACAATGGAATATTCAATTCTTTTGTGCCATGTTCTCTTTCCGTTAATGGGCTCAAGAAATACGTTGGACTATTAGCCAAATTACTTGCAAGAACTTTTGTCAATTTTCTTAACGGTATATACATTGTCGTATAACATGGCCTTCTATCTAAGAATACACTGGGTACCTCGCTGTGGAGAGTTTATTTGAAACTTGATGGCAAAAATCCAACAAGTAATTTGTCCTTAATAAAAAGGACAAATAATACAACAATCTCACAAAAGAGAAGTTATGTATATAAACCTTCTTGTATTCAAGTAAGTTTGTACAAAAAGGATTCAAATTTCTACAAAAATCCTTCAAAACTTTATTCACCCGCAAGGACTTATTTCTTGCTAAACTTTAGAGTCCAATAACTCTTGATTCAACTGTTCAATTTCTATAAAATTTTATTTAAGATGTAGAAAATCTTCTCAAGTTTCACCACAAGGAATAATCAACCATAAATTCATTTTCGATTGTCCGATATCTTAAAACCCCTAGCAAGTACTTAAAACCCTAGCTCAGAGACACCCGAGCACTATTTTCCTTATATCTCACAAATCCAAAATCCTAATGCCACAAAATTTTTGCACATAGTCTTGTGACATAAACATATACACTCTTGAAAATTTCGAGCCAAAAATCTATGAAATTGCATAAGATGTAGCTCAAAATGTAACCAATATGTAAGTAGGTCACTTACTGCTCTTAAGTTTGTAAGCACTAACTTCAACTCCCAATATCTCCTTCATCCTAGCTTGAATTTTATCTAGACACATGTAAAATGTGTAGCCAAGAAAGCGTTCTTTCCAACCCCAATCGCTGATCCTTGATTGCTCTCTACATGCACGAGTTATATCCAAAAGAGTGACAGTAGGTCCAAAATCAACACCTTAACTTTGAGCGCCTATAACTTCTTCAAAAAAAGTGCAAATTACACAAAATTTGCACCTAAACCAGATCCAAAAACCTAAACCTTATGATCCTAGCCTCTAATGTTCGACTCCTTTCCAAAAAAAAACCCTAACTCCTAATAAACCCTCGGGCAGCCTCCTTGAAGCCCATTGGGCATGATTTTTGGCCAATTAGAATAGAGATTTCTATCATCCACCTCTATTCATCCACATGGATGGCCAAACTACCCTTTTTATACTAAAGATCCTTTTCTAACCCTTCTTCTTATAAGATTTACATACTTGGTGCTTTAAGCACCAAATAAAAGAAGTAAATAAAATCTTAAGGATCACCAATGTCTAATATAGGTGACTTAAGATATATACAAGTTACTATCAATATAAAATTAACTTCAAAAGTCACTACTAAAAAGAAAATAAGGTTGTATAAATCTTAATAATAATCCTTTTAATAGATCCCTTCTAAACTAGCAACCTAACTACATCCTATAACCAATAAAAATCCACCGATATGACTTTCATTTAGCTATATAGTAAATTATATATTAAATATACATGTACAATTTTTTCACATAGTAGCCGAACCACAACACGACAACGTCTGAAATATTAAAGATCTTTTGTGTTTTGGATATGCTCGGATGTGCTGACATGCACGCAACCATGGTTTAATCTAACTCTGTCAATGCTTTCTTTTTAGATCCTATTCTTGTTTGTCTCACAATAAATTTCTTGCTTGCACTTTCTCATGTCTTCTTTTCAATGGCTATGTTTTCTTCAGTCCAATATTCTCATTTTTATTAATCATAATCTTTCTTTATATCATTGAAATTGCTCTCTAGCTCTAATCTAACTACACATTTGGCTTCACTTTTGAATTGGCACTAATTTTAAAACATCTTTGTATATTATGCAAAAACTACTCATTTGGCAGTTAATTCCTAACACTCAAAACTATTGTCATTCCCTGGCAACGGTGCCAAAAATGTGATTTATTATTTTATTTATTCTACCAATATTGCCTAAAATTAACCTGTAAAAGGAGATTCAAATATGAAGAAAGACTAAATACATGAAATACAGTGTTATGATCACACAATTAATTGCTTTTGAATGGTAGAGTCTGATGAATACATAAACGCTCTAAAATAACCCTGTCTTCTTTATCTTCTTTTTGCTATGCAATCAAGAATACACTTTGTAATATTGTCTCTTATAATTCTCCTATTATAATCTCATGTCTTCTTTCAATCTCATAACAACATCAGACGATATTGCATTGTTTTAATAGACTGCATACAATTGCTTCACATTTCAATCACTGGAAATAACTTTTTACCAATAATCTCTTTCAAAATTAATCATTTTTCCAATATTCTCTTTTATCACTCAACTCTCACAGCCAATACGGCTTAACATTCTCATTCACAATCAAGCTTCATCGATATGTTCCGTCTTTGATTGTCAATTTGCCACACCAAATTCAATCATCAAATGATTATAATTTCTTACTCATCCATATATGAATTGAATTTTTTGTTTTCCTATTGTATTTCACAATTTATATAGTATGATCAATCGAAATGTATTTTGGATTCTCTACTATAGTCTAGCATAAAAGAAAATGAAAAAAAGAGGTAGCACCAAGCTTATTTCGGCTCTCGACTTTCATAGTCGGGCCCTGATTTCTTCTTCCCTATTTTCTTTATAGTAAAGACCAAGATTCCAACCATCATTTCTCCTGCCTTAACCATTTTTTCAACTAATTTTTCTATGTTACCATCTATATTAGCAAGCTAATGGATTAATCATCCAATTTATCATTTTTTAACCCTTATTCTATCATCTAGAATTATCTATCTATTCTATACTCATTTAGATAATTCAAGCCCTTGTTAACAATTAACACTTGGAAGAAAAAAATCAGTCTAAATATTGATATTCATTGTGTCATGTATCAATTCTAAATGTATGAATTCATTCTCCATTGGATTTGGAATTGTCATCAAGTTCATTACATCTAGAATTGAGCCAATTTTCTTTTACACAAATTAACATTTAATTCTTAAAATTAGAATCTTTAAAAATATTTTATTTAGTAATAAGCTATTTTTATAAAAATTCTTTCTTTTAAATTCAAATATTTTTATAAGATCTGATCTTTTTTTTTTAAAAAAAATATTTTTGGATTATTTGAATTAAAAAAAACAAATTTGTCTTCAAAAATGAAATATGGAATACTCTCCATATTAAAAGCATAGTTTAAAAGGATCTTTTGAATATGGATAAATTTTTTGGAAATTATTCAAAAAGAAATTAGTAAAACATCCATAGCATGAATCTTCTCTTCTTAAAAGATAGAATAATTCTTAGATGGCTAAATACATACTTGGTTCTAGAAATAATAAAAAAATTAAATAGAAGTCTAAAATACCTTAGTATGGTGTGATTACATACAAAAGTGTAGATAAACTTACTTTAATAGTTGCTTCTTATTCTTAATACTCTTAGCTCTACCTCTAGGTATAAAGAGTTAAGTAGTCAATTGTATATTTTCTACTCTATTAATGCATTTGATGCATCTGATATATATATATATATATATATATATACACATATATATTATATGAGCAATTATTTTATAGAGTATCACATTTAAGTATAATGGATAGATATATTACTTAAATAAATAGAAATAAATAGAAGTAAATAAAAATATGTTGAAAAGATAATATCTTAGTTAAGAAGCTTCAAGAAAGTTTCTTTAATATAATTTAAATATTTAGAGTTATAAAGATATGACATGTAATTATTAAAAATTATAAAAAAATATATATATATTTTTAAGAAATTGCATTAAAAGCAACTTACAACTTATTACTTAGGCTATAAGCCTTTTGATCCCTATGAAGCTTCTTTAAGACTTTTTTCATAGTTAGTTTATACAGAAGCAAGACTAAAACCATTCTTAGTCTTGCCAATATCTTTCTTATATTTCAATCTTAGTTCAAGACTTTCTTGTCTCTTTATATTTGACAATAGTCATTTATTTCTTTTCTATCTTATAATTCTCTCTTTTTTCTTTACTTTCTTCTTTCTTTAATAACACATAAGTATATTATCTTTTGAATTTTGTCCAAATTCATGTCTTTGATAGTTTGACAATGCTATTAATTTGTAATAGTTATATTTTAAAAAAAGTGAGTGGATTATCTCATTTTTTAAAAAATATTATAGTACATTTAAAGGCTAGAGACTAACAACCTTTAAATTAATATTTTTTGATTTCTAATATTGATTTTTTTCTTAAAGAAAGTGAATTATCTTTCTTTATAGGAATATTCATTTAATATTATAGGTTGTAAGTTTTTTACTTCTAAATTTTGCTTTTATTTTTGCTAATGTTGTCTATTACTTAGACCAAATAAACACAAATTATAGATGCTACACTTAATAGAAGCAAAAATATATTTATAATTATCATAGATTTTTACAAGATTTTTAATATTCTTTTAGTGAAAATCTCACATATTAGCAATCTCAATTGCTAATTATTAGAAGCAATATTATTACATCTATAGAAGAAATTAATAATAAAATCTAATATTTATACAAAGAAATTATACAATTGAAAGAAGCAAGTATAAGTAGATCAATATCATAAGTGAATTCTAAAAGTCTTACTATTAAAAATATAAAAAATCAAAGATTAATATGCTAGAAAATTTTGGTAGAACACAATCAAAATTTTAAAGATTTTTACAATAAGTCAAGCTCTTTTTAAGGTTATATTCTTCTTTGTATTATGATAGAATGACTCAAGTAGGATTTATAGACATGCTTCTATTAAGATGTATTCTTTTTTAATTTATACTTTTAATGGAGAAGGATTCACAACCTTTCTATAATCTAAATTTATTTTTAAAATTATTTACAATTACATTTAGAAAAATTATTTGAAAAAAGGTAGCAAAAATAAAACTCTAATCTTTTCAATAAGAGTCATATTTATTTATTATTTATACTACGAAATTTTATCAACTTACTTGTAGTGTGGATTGGAACAATATGGCTTTTATTAATTAATTTTGATATGGCTTAAAAGATGATGTCAAAGATTTATTGTTCATAATATCAAAAATAGATTCATTAGTTCAATTTATTACTTGAGCATTTGCATGCAATAATCAATTCTTTAGAAGGTGCCAAGAACAAAACTTTGATTGAAGAGGATCAAATGAAGTAATAACAACTTTGAAGTCCTCAAAAGTAAATTCATAAATGCCAAATCCTATACAGATTGATATGATTCAATTTTAATATATCATAATATACACACATACGTAAGGGTCCATCTTTTATATTCACAAAGAAGATTGGCGCACATACACAAGATTTTAAATGTTGAATGAAGTTCTTTATTAGATTTTCATCAATATATTCCTTCAAAGAAAAATGTTTGTTTTGCAACAAGTTATAAATTGATCCAAATGGTAGTTGAGTTCTTTTTTGAAGATCAATTGTATAACTATAGGATTGGTATTTTTACAATACATCAATATTCTTCTTTTTAAAGACATCTTGATATTTCTTCTATTACTTTCAAATTTGACAACAACCTTCATTTGAATGATGACTTGATATTTCATAAATAATAAATAGATCTCTTTCTTTTATTACTTGCATAAATGCCTTAGCTCTAACAAATAAAGGTTCAAAAGGTTTATTGATATTTGAATTAAATCTTGAAGTAACCTTACGTAGTTTCTAATCAATATTAGAATTATATAATTTAAACTAAGCAAGGCCAAGTAACATTAGATTTGAAGGTCATTGAATGATATTGAAGATAGTGTTGAATACTTAATTACTTGACACCACTTTCAATAGCTTTGTTTCTTCTATGACATTTTCAAATACAAGTGCTTGTCCATCAATAACTTCTACTAGAGTCAGTTGGATCCTCTTTGAAAGTATTGATTTTTGTTACAATATAAAGTCTTTGTCTATAAAATATGTTGAGGCTCTAATGTCAAAAAGTTCTTGAATTAAAAATTCATGATTTGAAATTTTAACAAATATAAAAAGTTTAAAAATAAGGTGTAAGATTTGGTAGTAATATAAAACTTATATTTGATGGTTATAATCTAGAATTATCCATTTGCAAGGTCTCTACTATAATAAGATATCTTTGTTTTTAACTTTTCTATGTTTGAATTTGTGCTCCTTGTCTTCAATCTACTTGATTTGATGTGACATTTTTGTATCTTATGACTTTTTTTTTAATAATATAAATATTAGTTTTTACAAAAAAGTTTATCTTTTTTCTTTGGTGTTAAGTACTTGAATTAAATTGTATCAATTTGCATAGATTCTAATCTTGATAAAATAGATATCTAAAGACTTAGAAGTTGTTGTGATTAATTCATTTTTTCATCTACGAAAATATTTTTTCTTAATGCCTTCAAAGAATTGATTGTAGTATACACATACTTGAGTTATAAACTATTCTAATGAATTTGCTTTTGTTATTTCCAACAATAGATCTTTAATATTTTCTTTTAAGCTATATCAAAACTAATTGATAAGAGACTTATTATTCCAATCTACATTATAAGTAAGTTGTTGGAATTTTAGCAGTATAGATAGCACCTAAATATGACCATTGTTACAAAGATTATAGTTTTATTTCTACAACCATTTTTTGATTGCTTTCTCCAAATGTGGTCATAAATACTTCTAAAAATAAATTTAAATCATACAAAAGTGTTAAATCTTTTTCTATCAGAGATACAAACTAAGAAAGAGCACTTTTGAATAGAAGTGTGCCTATACATCCTACTTGAGTGATTCTATTAATATATCAAGAAGAATGTAATCTTAAAAAGAAGTTGACTTGTTGTAAAAATCTTCAAAATTTCATTTAATCTTCAATTTAAAAGTTCATTTAATCTTTCATTTAATCTTCTACTTAAATCTTTAAAATTCTATTTAATCTTCCATTTCATTCAAATCTTCTATTTAACTTCTCAAGCACAATGATTTTTGCATCTTTCATACTTCTAATAGTAAGACTTTTGAAATTCCTTTCCAAAGTTGATCTCAATTGCACAACTTCTTAGCATAAATATTGAACTTAATTTTTGACTTCTTCTATAGGCATAGCAATAGTGCTTCTATAGTTGAAATTACTAATGTGTGAGATTTTTATTCAAAGAGTCTTAAAAAACTCATGAAGATCCATA
This sequence comes from Physcomitrellopsis africana, assembly GCA_036785485.1. Lineage (NCBI taxonomy): Eukaryota > Viridiplantae > Streptophyta > Bryopsida > Funariales > Funariaceae > Physcomitrellopsis > Physcomitrellopsis africana. The sequence continues at coordinate 18,075 of JAWRVF010001014.1, forward strand.
GTAGTTACAAATATATTTTCACTTCTACCAAGTGTAGTATCCATAGTTTATTTTCCTTCTATGCAAGTAATAGACAATATTAAAAAGCACATAAGTAAAATTAGAAGAGGATAATTTGCAACTTCTAATACCAAATAAAAGAAGGGATAATTATAAGATAGAAAAGAACTAAAATAATTGTTATCAAATACTAAGAGACTAGAGAATCTTGAACTAGGATTAAAACATAAAAAACCTGTTGATAAAATTGAGAATTGCCTCAATCTTACTTCTATATATTTTAGCTATGAAGAATATCTTATAGATGTTTCTTAGAAACTACAAGTCTAATGGCCTAGGCATCAAGTTATATGTTACTTCAAATACAACTTTTTAAAAGTAAAAAACATATAAGTATTAATAGCCACATGGAATATCTATAAAAATCTAAATATCTAATTTATGTTTAAGAAACTTCTTCAAAGCTTTTTAAAAAAAATATTATTTTATCAACATGTTTCTATCTACTTTTTATTTACTTTTATTTATTTAAATAATATGGACATCTATTATAGGTGCCTCCCTTGAGAAACTCCCTTAAATATTACATTATTGTTGGTTCAAAAGTGACCATAATCTACAATCACCCTCTTCCATTTTCAATGATAATATGGTAGTAATATATACCTTTTTATTTATATTTTAATTTTTTGTTGCCTATTTTATCATTTTGACCTCCTTTAAGAATCCCTTACATGAAACCATTTGAATTTTTGGTGGTATGATGCTCCAACTTGTGGATTATATCAAAAAGAGACATTGGAAAAATAGGGAAAAGCCAAATATAGAACTTCTGGTTGTAAAACTACTGATTGTAGAACTTCTGTACTCAATACTCTAGCTCCCTACTTTAAAGAATGGTTTTTATATCTTTCCCCTACATATTCCTTTTCCATGAAAATTACACAGGCCATTTTACATATGGCTGTAGCTTTCTCAAAAGAAAATCCATTATACTGTTCTTTTAGTTTGCAGCCCCTAATATATAGATTGACACTCAAACTACATCACAAGAATGAAATCTCATTCTTTGCACACGCTCTGAGACTGAGCCATGCGAGCCGCTGAGTTATCAATAATGCAACACAAGAAAATTGAGAAAATTTACCTTAGCAAGTTATGTACAGAATCGATCACAGACGCGTTGATACCCAGCTTCCATGCCAGCAGCATTAATTAAGAAACATCTGCTTCAGATAACTATCCATACTAAGAAGCTAGCTCTCCTGGATATACATACAATCTGAATTTACCATTGATCATAAGCAACATATCGTTAATCACCCCTGTAACACTTATAAGAGCGTGTTTCTATTACAATTCAACATTCGACGCTATCATTAAGCTTCATACCATCTTCCTGACCCCGGTCCTACGTGCATGTGATGCCAACAACAACTTTCAGAAGATCCAGTCCTTGCCTTGCTTTAGTTAAATCAGAAACATCGCCCATGTAAGGAAGCTCCATACCTACGATCTGAGTGAGAATTTCCACTTCCTTCCACAAAGAGCATTGCGGTGGAATTTCTTGCCCGATTATCCTTTGAATGGTGGTGATCTCCTCACGAATCTGACGAACAATCTCAGCGGATGAAGCTGCAAACCGTGAGACGCTTGCTGAGGAGGCCACTGAAGTATGCAAAGTTGTTTTATCTCTTTCCTTCCATGACTTTAAAAGGCCCTCAAACTCACCCATGTAGGGTTCACCACTATCTGCAACAGAAGCCGAGTATGATCGGCCAGGCTTCGCTAAGATCTTTTCGTCAACGCCTTCACTACTCTCTGACCATAGTTTGTATTTCATTTCCTTGTGAATCCGGTGCTTCTCTTGATGTGTAGAGGATGGCAACTCTCGCACCCAAGTATGTGTTCCTAAACAGTCAGGTGCAGAGTGCCGGTGAGTCGGATGACCCCTCCCTAAGCGTGACCTAAAGAGAATATCCGTTGCTTCAAAGCCTCTCCTTCTGTGTGGTGATAATGGTGCTCCGAATTCAACTTCCTCATTTTCGAAGCTTAGGCGTCTCTGAGCTCGAGCGGTACTCGAAAAGTCAACACTTTCCTGGAATTTTTCATCACGCGAAGATTCTCTATTATGTGCTACATTCAATGGTCTCAATGTTGAGAAATCTTGTTCAGGACCCTCTACAGCTTCAGTCTTCTCCTCAGCTACCTCAACACATATTGTGGAGAACTCAGTTCTCTCCACATGGGCATTCTTCTCTTGCACTTCCTGAACAATTTGAGATTTATCCGCACTCAAAAGTTCTCTGTGCTCTAATTCACGAGGAGCTGTAGTCTCCTCCGATGTTGTCATTTCCTTCTCTTCCGATCGGAGTTCCAATTCAACCAAGGGAAACCCAGCCTTCTCCAGCACAAGTGAAGCATCCTCTGCTTCTGTAGCCGCCACACAATCGTAGATAAGTACCTCGGTTTCTGAAGCTTCACCATCTTCATCAAGGACTTCCTCACACTTAAACTCCTTCGATGCAGCCACTTGTGGCTTCGTATCGTGCTCCTCCACTGATAGGGTCTCAGACTCTTCAACCTTATCAGCTTCGGTACCCTCAACGTGAACAGGCTCCTCCACCAATTTAGTCTTCTCCCCAGCATCTGTAGCCTTGGCCTTCAGTGGAGGGGCAACCTCATTATCTTCAGCAGCAATTGGAGTTCTCTTCTCCTGTATAAGTGGGGCCTCTTCTGCAGCAACAACCACTGACGCAGCATGTTGATCAGCATCTACTCCCTTGGTCATTTTGGACCCGATAAGGGGTAGCTCAAGGGTTGAAGTCTTGTTTGCTGTTTTATTTTCAGTAAAATGCTTCTGTTCTTTACCCGGCACTGTTGTCTGGTCAACAAGATGACCTTTTGTCTCCGCAACTACCTTGTTCTCAACAGAGTGCTCTAGTTCCCCAGAATCTTCCAAGTCCTCAGAGCTAGACTGAAATTCAATCGTCCATTTCCTCAGTTCATTAGGCTCTAAATTTTGTTGTCCAGCAACAAGCACCGGATGATCAACACCAGACTGAACTTCAAACCTTGGCCTATCAAAGTCCAATGCAGAGATATCCACAGCCTCAGTCTCTTCCATGACTCCAAGAGATCCCTGTCCTTCAGATACAGGTGCGACCACAACTGAGGGAAGATCATCGTCCTTCTCTTGCACAACTGGGACCTCCTCCTCAACAAAAACTTCAGGTGCTGCAGGTCCAGCCCTTCCCTCTTTAGTCAAATCGGACTCAATAAGTGAGTGAATCTTCGAAGATCCGGCCTCCTCAGCAGGAGCCTCAACCTCCTCTTCCACCATTAGGACATCAGGCACCTCAACCTTTCCAACATTAGAATCTTCAATGAGATCAACGACCTCGGTTGGAGCGACCTCCTCGTTTACAGCAGCCTCTGCAATGGTAGAAACACCCGCGAAAGGAGAGGACAACACCACAGGCTCAGAATCCACCAGTGAAGTTTGTTGTTTCATATATGTGTCAGTCTCAGTCTCAGTCTCTGTGTCAACTACTAGTGCTTCCTTCTCTTCCAATAAGGGTTCTGGTAAAGCCGACGGAATTTCAGTATTATCTTGTACAGCTGGGACCTTCCTCTCGACAAAAACCTCAGGTGCAGCTACCCCAGCCTCTGCCTCTTTGATAAGCTCCATCTCCATAGCACCAGTCTCAGCGACAAACTTAACTTCCTCTTCCACCACTGGAGCCTCTGGCTTCTCAACCTGCTCAGGCAAATCCACCTCCATTTGAGCACCTTTAACATCCCTCACTTCAGTCACTAAGGCTCCTCCTATATCAACCCCTTTCACATCAAATTCCTCCACTGAGGACACAACCTCACTTGGAACAGCATCCTTCACTGCAGCGGTCTCTGCAATGGCGGGAACACTCACAACACGGGAGGCCAACTCCACATATTCATCATCTACTGGGGAAGATTGCTGTTCCAAACTTGAAACTTCGAACTCCAACGAAGAGGCACCAACAGCTTCTTTCTGAACTACTGGTGTATCTGCCTTTCCCACTGTGGATACTAGTACATCAGACGAAGGTCCAAATTTACTCTCGACCTCCTTCGTCACGTCGGCCTCAGCAGTGAGCGCATCATTCTCTGGAGTCCCAGCATCCTGAACGGGGGCTTCGAGTTCCTTTTCCATCACTGACGCCTCTATCATCTTAAACTTTTCAGACTCTTCTATAGCAACCTCAGCGAGGACAACGTCATGCACAGCAGCAATTTCTGTTATAGCTGGAAAATCTTCGGCGGAGGAAGCTAGCTCCACTGGTTCAGACTCCACCAACAGAGATTGATGTGGTATCATAGATTGTATTGCGGATTCCATTCCAGGGTCTCCCTCAGCAGTTGTCTCTCTACCAACTGCTGGGGCTTCCTTCACTTCCGATTCGGAATCTGGTACTGTCGAAGGCAGAACTTCTTTCTCGAGTACAACTGGGACCTTTGCATGTCTATCCTCTTCGTCCATAGTCACCTCAGACTTAGGAATGAGAGCGACAGTCTCTAAAGACCTAGCCTCCTGGACGGAAGCTTCAACCTCCTTCACTTGCATCATCAGGGCTTCTCGCTCCTCAACCTTCTCTATATCAGACTCTTCCAATGGGGTGACAAACTCCTGCACACGGGCTATCAATGAAATAGCTGGAACATCCTCAACGGAGGATACCAACTCCTTAGACGCAGATTTCACTGAAAAAGGCTGTTCATCCATCAGTTGGACTTCAGGCTCCATTGTAGGTACAGCGACAGCCTCAAGCACTTTCACAACTTCTGGAGCTTCCTTCTCTATCAACACAGGTGCTGACATTATTAAGGGAAATTCGACATCCTTCTCCAGCACAATTGAGGCCTCCTTAATCATGTCGAGCTCAGCAATGGGTGCATCAGTCTCTGAACTTGTAGTTTCCTCAGCAAAGACCTCAACAACTTTCTCGTCCAACACTGGGACTTCTAGCATCTCAGTTTTCTCAGGATGAACCTCTTCCAATGGGGTAACACTCTCACTGGAGGCAACTTCTTGTACAGCTACAGTCCCTGCATTGGATAGAACGTCCCCAACAGAGGAAGCCAGCTCCACTGGTTCAGATCTCACCGGCAGAGTTTGTTGCTTCATGAATGGCTCTGCAGATTCCAACCCAGGGTGGACCTTAGCCTCAATCTCTTCTGCAACTCCTTGGGTTTGTTCGTCTTCCCATAAGATTTCTGATACGACCAAAGGTAGCACTTCTTTCTCCTGCACAATTGGCGTTGCTCCCTCAACAAAAACCTCAGGTTCAGCTGGCCGAGCTTCTGCCTCCTTGGTCACGTCAGGCTTAGCAATGGCCGCGTCAGCCTCTGAAGCTGGATCCTCCTCAACAATTTCAAATTCAGAGTCACTATCCAATGTTTCCTCACAAGTACTCTCGTAATCAAGGTTAGGCGTCCCAATCGAAGCCCCGCGATTCCTGTATTCTTCGGCATGGGTATCCAAATCTTCCATTCTGAGAGGAGGCTTGGGAGAAGAAAACCATTTTATGATGTTTGGCAGTGAGAAGCGGCGGAAGAGAACATAATAAGCAGTGACAGCACATAGCAAAGGAACCACGAAAACGCCACCAACCATCATGGTTACCAAGATCACTGGAGCTAGAAAAGGGAGTGATCCGAGTAAAAGCAGACATAAAGAACCACGTGTCCATGATTGAAACATGGAAGTAATAACCTTCTTAGCCTGTGTACATATATGTTCGCTTCCTTTATAACTGTATTTCCACATACTATCTATGCTTGAGCGCGCCATGTTGGCCATGTCTTTTGACAATCTCAATAAATAATTGTCTTCAGGCACCTTTCGCCACCGAAGTCATTCGCATCTTTAAGAATCAAACCTTGAACCCGAGACCCGCCTCTTAACATTTCGCATCCAAGTACAATTATGATTGGACTCCGACATAGCAGCCCATCACCTTTACATCCGCGGCGTGAAACTTCTACAGTCTTCGTATAATGGAAAATCCAACGTCTCTCTACGTAACAGGTGACACACGCAGATATGAGATCTATCCATTAAGCACATCCCACACAAAGAAAAATTACGTTTGAAAATAGTTGTCAATGGAGACTCAAAAGAAATCATTGAGCAGAAAGACCAAAAGTAATCAACAGATACAGCCAACTTTGTGATAGAACACAATCGAGCGAATGTGAGTGATTTTGTGTTCATTTTGTGTGAAGAGACCTTTCCAACACCAATCTTGATTTTGCAATAATCCAGTTTCAGAACAAAGTAGTCCATTTCCGTGCTATAGGATGCCTAAAGCGAATATTTAAGGACATTCATGTAGAAATTTTCATTCAGAAGGGATGGAAGTACGCATTTCCATCGACCAGCAGCTCAGATTCACAATCTTAGCAGAACACAAGACAGGTTACTCACAACCATTTAAAGAAGACAACAAAAACTAAGTCCTCGCTAAATCATGTCCTAACGATAAATTTCGAAATCTCAAATACCTCACTTAAACATCCCTGGCACCAATTTCGCCCATAACATTTCTAATTTTCTCCAAAACCTCTGAGCGATAGAGGATTAAACCATTGTTCAATTCATTATTGGCATCCTTGATTCAAACAAAAATCCGACCACACCATAACAGTCACCCCGCACTTGCAACCGCATTTTCCCAATTCCATCTTCCTTATTGCAATGGAAAATTTTCACATTATCTCAAATTAAAACTCTCTGCACACTAATACTCACTCGATCAAAACAGAACTGGGAATCATCTAATCCGCCAAGAAGATCATCGCACAATAAAATTTTCTAATGATGAAATCATCAAAACAGCACGCAAAAACCAGTATTGAAAAGAACGGCTTCCATAACTAAGAAGCCACTCCAATTTCTTCCAGAGACAGAGTCAAACATTACAAGCAAAAAAAAACTCACAGCTCCATTATCTCCCAAACCTTAAAAACCACAACATCCATTAGCGAAACTGAATCACGAATGTTAGCATCCCCTAAAAAAGAATTTCAAATACAACACGGTGAATTCGCCAACACGGCAGAAATTCACCATTCTCATCACCCTCACGCAACATCTCGCCATGTGATACCAGCTCTGTTACCTGCCATGATCCTGCCAGAGATGAACCAACCCTCTGACCCGCGCTCCAGTCCACCTCGCATCCATGTGAAACGATAGCGACTGAGATCACGAGGCTCTCGCGACTAAATCTGAGCTCTCCGCAGCGCATCTGGTGTGAGAATTTCTAGCGAGATTCGTGAAAGTTTGGGTTGCGGATCGTTTCCTCGATCGGTGCCATGCAACACTGAAAGCCTAGCGCTGCGACCTCCCCGATGCGCTGCGGCGTGGGCTCGCCCACTTGGCGTAGCCGCCTCAGCAATCCCTCCAGGATATTTTGTCAACGTGGATGGTTACACCAATTGGCGGGCTCCACGTCTAAGTAAGGAATCGAGGTTGATGATGTGGAGCAATTGAAGCAGGGAAGGGCACGGATGTAGGTGTGAAAAGAGTGTTTGTTGGTTGGTTTCTCCTTTAGGGCTCATGCCAGGCCCATTGTATGCCATTCCGGAGTGATTTGAAGAAACCTGCTTGCTTCTGAAGTTTTCTTCTAACAATTTCAGTGCTTTGGTATATGCAACCTAAATGTCGCTCTCAGGACACCTTTTTAGGTGCTTTTACAAATTATAATGATTTTATTTTTAGATTCACTATTTAAAAGATGATGTTACTGGTTTGGTTGTTGAAATTTTTTAATACTTATTTTCCATCATGCATGGTTGTAAAACATAACAAAAAAAATTAGATTGCAAAAAAATTTACATAATAAAAATTTCGAAATTTTATTATGTTAGAAAATCTTGAAAGAAAATTTATGTTTTTTCTTTTTTTAAATGAAAATATTATTCCTTTATGGTTTCAATTTTGAGAAATCAAGTAAGGACACAAACAAAAAAATTGATGACATGACGTGGGCACACTTTGTATGTTTTGTTGGCTTATGAGTAAACAGAGTTGTTTCACAAATTATTTTTTCTCTCTAGATTATCAAATGATAAAACAAATGATTTTAAAAAAATATATAAATAAATAAATAACTATCATCATCATTATTATTATTAATGTATCAAACACAGTTTCATTTGCAACAAACAAGAAATATTTCAGAACTACATCCAAATATTTCAATTTAAATATACTGTTTCATTTCAGCTTGTTTTATCTGTTTGTTTTTTTTTTTTTTTTGGGATGAACAATAAAGTTACTGAATTCAACATGTGTAGAAACATGCGTATTGAAATCATGACTTTGACTTTGACTTCAACAAGGCTGTTCTCAGTAGTCAATGGAGTTGACTTCTTTTGTAAAACTTGAGTTCCCTTTGTTCCCTTGGTTCTCTTGGCTTCTGGGGCCAAGGTTTTATCATTCAACAGATATGCTTGAATGATGATCCAAATGCAGATGGAAATCCATTGTTTAAAATGAAAGTGGCATTTTGACACTTTCATCATTTCAATGTCAAACTTCACTATTCAACTTCTGAGAGTATACAGAATAAAGTTTGTTAATAAAGTCAAATCAAGAACAATTAAAGAATCCATAATTTAATGTAACCAATTGTCTGTTGCATAAATAAGAAGACAAATAGAAGAATGTATGGAAGAAATAAGTGAATCCTGTTTTGGAAATGAATGTGTTTCTCGGTTGAGCACTACCATGTACAGAAATGACATCTGTAAGCATAAAATTAAATGTTGGAGCATACTTGTTAACTTTGAAATTATGAAGTAATGAAGTTTACAATGTATGATATTTTTTAAAATGATAATTGTAGCTGTAATGTCAAAACCGAAATTTCTTACAGGCAATAAAATGAATGTCATTCATTTGATTAGATGTTATATAAGTCTAAAATTTGGAACCATGAATTTAAAAATGAAATATACAGAAACAGCTCAGAAATCAAAAGTCATCATTCTACCAATTATTTAAAACCAGTTGCTTGTTTGAATGAAAAGGATTACCAAATTACAGTGGCAATGTTCAATGCTATTAAACAATGAGAATCATGCAAAACGATTTGAAGTTCTTAGAAAACACTTTGTGGTAAAAACACATGGCCAGTTGATTTAAAGGATAGAGATGTCTTAGGAACATTTTGATACATATTTTTGAACAATGCAAGTTTTTCATTTGAATTATGGATGTTTTAAATTTTAATAAATTCTCTTATTTTAAAATTACATTCAAATAATCATAATCATTACTCCTTGCATGATATTTCAAAAAGAACCAAAAAAATTTGTAAGTTATATAAGCATTGTCAAAAAACGTGAATTAAAGCATTGTTTGGATTGACATGATAATAACTACATATTCAAATTAAAAATTCTTTTGGTATAAATTTTATAAGATCATATTCCAGTCCACAAAAAAGAGTTATTAATAAATCTATCATTACTTATTACTAAATGACTGACATATATTTTATTCATTTTATCCTCTCACAAAAACCTAGATACTCAATAATAAACACACAAGTAAATGATGATAGAGTATGAACAAAAATCAAAACTGCATTATTATGTTTGAAAATCTTGAAAAAGAGGAGAAATGAAAAAAAAAAAAAAAAAAAAACATAATAATACAAGAATGTTTATTACAAATGAAAACAAATCGTTTCATATGAGAGACATGTTCTTTTAAAATAACGCAAAATTATTTAATATGATGCTGAAAAACATTTAGATCTAAATCATTAAAAAGAACATATGCTGATGTAATATATGTATGTTTGAAGTTTATGATAGTATTCAATTATTGTGCCAAGAAAATTAAAAATTAAAAATCCCCTCATAATAAAATATTATGTATAAACATTATGAAAATTTTATTATAATAGTGTATTTTAAGTAGGAACCAATATAGAATATAAAATAATTTTAATCATGATAATTGTTTTTGTTAAAACATTTTATGCAAGGAAATAAATCTAAGATATAGTTTTTATATAATTTCAGGTTGTATATTTCAAGATGAATATAAGAATAAAATTTTAATATTTAGGTGAAATTTTAAAATTTTACATTATGAAAATTTTAAGCCGATAACAAAGAAAATAAAATTTAATTTTCTATAAAATTTATTCTGTAAAAAACTGAAAAATTAAGTCATTGATAATATGAAAATTAAACTTTAAGCTGCAACACACATATTCATACATGCTATGGTGCCTAAAATTTTGAGCATATCTTCGGTTATAAAACCACATATCAAAACTCTATAATATAAAATTGATTGATCTAATCTTTAATATTTTTTATTAAAATATTGATGGCCCTTTTCTACTTAAGCTCAAGGTCTTATAAATATATACATATATATTATTTTACATAATTATCCCTAATGGTATTGGTATTCCATCACCTATGATTATTATTACTATTGTGTTATGTGAATTATATGTTAGGAATGCATTGGACATTTGGTTGCAGAAGAGATTTGTCTAAATTCTAAAATCCTTCTTGTAATCCAAAAAAAGTGAAGGAGGTATTTACAATCACTCATCTTAAAAATCTTCATCTTCTTAGAAATCCTAAATTCAATCAATTTTGAATCTTATGAATTCTAAATTTTAAATCCAAATAATCATAAACAATCTAGAAAAAAAAAAAAAAAAAAAAAAAAAAAAAAATCCTAACAAAATCTTTAATAAATCCTAAATAATAAATTATACTTAAATTTCAATAAATTTAAATTTAACTAATAAAATGAGCTAAAATATAAGATATATAATTAAGAAAATTCATCCATTGCTTCACAAAAGATCAATTGTAGATCTAGCACAAAGTTTAAGATATAGTTAAAATTTTAGATCTTAATTTTATTGCTAAAAATAATATTATGATATCAAAACTTTGGCTTTAATTAGATCTTATAAAATTAATCCAAAATTAATTTTTACATGTTTAATACTTCTAAGACTTCTCTCAAGTCTTCTTTTAAACATCACTTTTTAATTTACAAAAGCTCTTTTTATTATTGTAGGTACCTATTTTTATACCTTAGAATCTAATTTTGACCTTGTCTCATAAATAAGATTCTTTGGATATCAATCTTTTTTTTTAATGGTAATTATTACAAAAATTATTCTTAATTTTAATCTAAAGGTGATTGTATTGATTTTGCATCTATTCTATTATAGCTTATTTTATTTATAGTCCTATAAAATAAGTAGAAGTTATTTTAAAAAAAAATTACTTAAAATATTAAATATTTTATTATTTCTAATCTATTAATTATTATTTTTAAAGAAAATATCTATCATTAAATTATTAAATTAAGCACTTCTATATATTGGTCTTTATTTATCTTTTCACCTTATAATTATGATATAATCCATTTGAATTATTTAAATGATATTGCAAGAATATCATTTAAATCAAATTTGCTCATATTATAAATGTTTAACTATAATCAATATATTTAAAATCACTTACAATCACAAAAATTGAAGAATTAGTGATAAAGTTTTTATTTATTAATATATACATCAAGTATAAAAATCTTATAATCATAAATATTTTTTATTAATTTAAAATATCATAATAAATAAGTATTCAAATCTAAACATTCTTTGAGGTATTTAATAAAATATATTATTTTAATATATTTAATAGGTTTTTAATTTTATATGATTATTGATAGTTTTTTATATTAAAAAAATAAATTAACTTTATTGATACTAAAATGTGAGTAAAATAAGATTTTAAATTATAATAAATCTTCATAATTTATTTTTTTATATACAAAAATCAATCAATTCATCAGGACCTTTCAAAGTTATTTTCTATATAAATATAATAAAATTATCTTGATTAAATTAAACTTAGATACAAATAACTAAATGTATATTATTGTCACGGACATAAGATTTACTCCAGTAAATTATCTAAGTAATAATAGACCAATAGAAGTAGATAAAATAAGTTGATTTGATAATATGTGATAGAGTAGCTTCTTAGAAGCTTCATAGATGTGAAATCACCTTTATACATGTCTATAGGTGATTGGTAGGTTAAAAACTTGGTCAACAAGGTAGCCACATGGCGCACATATTGGTAGCTTGTAGAACAAGCTAGCCATGTATCATACATTTTACGTGGAACAAGCCAAGTGCGTGGCATGTGAAAACTTGTCGTGCAAGTTTGACATGTGTCTTGCAAATTAGACACGTGTATGAGGTCATATAGAATATCGCCACATAGCTCTTAGTTAGATAGTATTTATAGAGGCAAGAGTGAAGCCCTCTTCACTCTTATCAACTCCTTTCTTGATCCTAGTCTAGTTTCAAGAGTCCTCATGTTTCTAGTCTTTGGCAATAGCCATTCCAGTTTTCTTTTGAATATACATACTTTCTTATTTTATTTTGTGACTTTACTTTGATATAGTTTTCATTAGATTATACAACTTTTTCTAGTTCATGTCCTTGACAGATTGACAAGAGTACACTTATAATATCATAGCTTTGTCTTGTCTTGATTTTAAGAGTGGATTACCCCTTTTTTCTTGATAAGACACAAGCATTTTAGAAGTTGCGGATTATCCTCTTCTAAACTGATATTATTCCTAGTGTTTTCTTTGTTCTCCCTGTTACTTATCTCGAGTAGTGTTATATATTTTTTGAAGTGTTATCATAGCCGAGCTTGCCGAAATGAAGAGTGCAATGGCACAAATGCAAGAGCAGATGAGGGAATTGATGCTTGCAATGCATCAACTCACTGTACCTCCACAAGGAGCAACAAGGTTACCAAATAATGAAGATATAGATATGGTTGGAGCTGCTTCAACATCTACACCAAGCCATATAATTCCTCTTACATTGGAACATTGTCCAAGCATCAAAGAAACAAAAACTGGTCTACTTGAGAAGTTTAATGGCACAAGATCCAAGTTTTGAGGATTCATCAACCAAGTCCAACTGGTGATTGAATTGCAACCGCAAAGTTTTCCAACTCCAAGATCACAAGTCAGATTTATTCGTACACTACTTTCAAATTCTGCCTTATCTTGGTTTTCATCTTTTCTGGAACGACGTGATCCAATATTGGATAATTTAGAAGCTTTCTTAGCAAAATTTTGATCTATGTATGGAGAACACGATGCAACTCATGTTGCAACCAACAAGCTTTGTATCCTACGACAAGGCAATCGATCAGTGACATTATATGCTTCACAATTTTGACAACTAGCAATCGATATCAAGTGGGATGATGTTGCACTCATTAGTCAGTTTCTCTACAGATTACAATATGAAGTGAAGAAATTGATGTTGAACTTACCCGATCCTCAAACATTGAGTCAAGCAATAGACTTTGCGGTGAAGTGTGATAATTGACTTTTCGAATTTAGATCTGAAAGTCGTACAAGAAAACCTCAGCGACATTATAATTCAATGGCAGCACCAATGACTTCTCAATATGTACCTTCAGAAGTCGAGGACATGCAAATTGATACTATAGGTATACAAGAAAAGACTCGACGCCATCAAAAAAGATTATACTTATATTATGGAGAACCTAAACACACTACTCAAAATTGTTTAAAGAAATGACGCAACCACAAGATGAGAAGTACGACTATCAAAGAAGACAATATGTCGGAAAACGAGTTTGTCCAGCCACAATAAGGACCGTGCGGCTAGGATCTTGTACAATTTCTAATGAAGGTCCTATCCTCTCTTCACAACCATCTCCTTGTTTTATAATAGATGTGTATTTAGGACCTAATAATTACAAAGCCTCTGCTTTAATAGATTCGGGAGCCTCGGCTTGTTTTTTAGATGAAGAATTTGCTAAAAGCCATAGAATACAGATAGTACAAAAATCTAAACCTGTACACGTAGAAGTCATAGATGGTCATCTTTTATCTTCTGGAGATGTTACTCATGAAACACTTCCTCTAGATGTAGTAGTAAATGGGTATAATGGTTGCGTAATTTTTAACATAATTAGATCTCCCTCTATTCCAGTTATTCTTGGTCTATCATGGTTAGAAAAACACAACCCTCAAATAAATTGGATTTCTCGTACTCTGAACTTTTCTAAAAGTATAGCTAACAATATAATTAATCAAGTAAGAAATCACAAGTCTAGTAGAATTAAACCTGCGTTTGTAGGTGCAAGAGCTTTTTTGTACGCTGTAGAACAAGGATCACCTTTTGTCATTTATGCTATACTTATTTCCAACGATAGAAAGACTTCAAGTAGCATTCCAAGTGAGTATCAAGATTATGAAGACGTTTTTGAGAAAAAAAATGCAGATATTCTTCCAGAGCATCGTCCATATGATTGTTCAATCGACCTTAAAGAAGGAACTCAGCCACCATTTGGACCAATCTACAGTTTATCATAAGATGAATTGGCTGAACTCAAGGCGTATATTGACAAGAATTTGGCCAAGAATTTCATACGTCATTCTAAATCTCCAGCAGGAGCTCTAATTCTATTTGTGAAGAAAAAAGATGGATCATTGCGGATGTGTGTTGACTATCGAGGACTCAACAAGATCACAATCAAGAACAGATATCCATTACCTCTAATATCAAGACTCCTTGACCAGTTGAATCAAGCTAAGATCTATACAAAAATAGATCTAAGAGGAGCATACAATCTAGTATGCATCAAAGAAGGAGATGAATGGAAAATTGCTTTTCAAACCAGGTACGAACATTTTGAATATAATGTCATGCCTTTTAGACTTACGAATGTACCAGCTGCTTTTCAATATCTCATGAATGATATTTTTCGCAAGTTCTTAGACAATTTTGTCGTCTGCTACCTAGATGACATTTTGATCTATTCTAAGAACGTAGAAGAACCTGAAATACATGTTCGTCAAGTATTACAAAAACTTAGAGATGCGGGATTGTACGCCAAGATGGAAAAGTGTATATCTCACACTACTCAAGTTGATTTCTTAGGATACATCATTTCAAATGATGGTCTCATGATGGATTCTAAGAAAGTCCAAACAATCATGAATTGGAAGATTCTAAAGACGGTAAGAGATGTACAATGCTTTTTGGGATTTGCCAATTATTATTGGATCTTCATCAAAGACTTTTCTTGAGTTGTGGCTCTACTTACACGTTTGACTTGTAAAGACAAACTCCAATAGAATCAAGAAGCGGAAGTAGCATTTGAAGCTTTGAAGACATTGTTTGTTTCTGCACCAATCTTGTATTGTGTAAATTTTTCCAAGGCGTTTTTTATGGAAATAGACATATCAGACTTTGCCTTGGGTGCGGTTTTGTCACAAATGGGAACAGATGACAAACTTCATCTACTAGCTTTTCATTCAAAAAAATTCTGAGCAGTCGAGATCAATTATGAGATCCACGACAAAGAACTTTTTGCAATCGTGGATTCTTTTCAAGAATGGCGTCATTATCTAGAAGGCGCTTTGAGTCCAGTCACCGTATATACGGATCACAAGAACCTCAAATATTTCATATGGGCACGCGTGTTGAATCGTCATCAAGCTTGTTGGAGCATGTCTTTATCAAGATTCGAATTCATTATCACTTATCGGCCAGAAAAACAACAAGGTTTGTCCGATGCCCTTTCTAGACGTTCTTATTTTGCTTTAAAAGAAGGAGATGCAGTTTTTGAGCAATAAAGAACAGTTCTCTTGAAATCGGAGCAGTTTTCTCTTCGACCAATAAAATCAATATTGATTGTTGATTCAACTTTTCTCAAGCAAATTCAGTCAAGTATATCCTCAGACCCTCTTGTTCATGATATCAAGAATAATTCTTCCAAGTCTCATGATTCTTCTAAATTCGAGTTCAAGAACAATCTACTATATTTTGAAGGACGTCTATATGTTCCAGAAGGAGAAGCACGTTTACGTGTTCTTCAAGCACGTCATGATTTTCCAGCGGCAGGACATTTTGGATACAACAAGACTTTGAAACTTATATCAAGAGATTTTTGGTGGCCTCAAATGTGGAAGGCAGTCAAAGACTTTGTACAATCATGTGATATCTGCTCAAGATCAAAGACTCCTCGTCATCGACCTTTTGGGCTTCTTCAGCCATTACCTATTCCAGAACAACCATGGTCTTCTGTTTCTATGGATTTCATCACAGATCTTCCAAGCTCAAGATCTTATGATTCTATATTTGTGATAGTAGATCGGTTCACCAAGATGGCACATTTTGTGCCATGCTCAAAATCTATCATAGGTGAAAAAACAGCTAAGCTTTTCATTAATAATATCTATTGCTATCATGAGTTACCTAAGGATATTATATCAGATAGGGTAAGTCAATTTGTGTCAAGATTTTAGAGAATCCTTTTTAAGATCTTAAAAGTGGACATAAAGTTATCTTCAACTTTTCATCCTCAAACTGATGGACAAACAGAGCGTGTGAACCAAGTCTTCGAGCAATATTTAAGGTGTACCATCAACTACCAACAAGATGATTGGATAGCTCTTCTGCTATTGGCAAAATTTGCTTATAATAATACGATACATTCTTCTATGCAACAAACACCTTTCTTTGCCAATTATGGTTATCACCCACGACTTGATGCTTTTGACTTTTCAAAAGTTGATAATCTAGCAGTATAAGATTTGGCAAATTATTTGTCAGAGCTACATGCAATAATAAAGGTGCAATTAAAAGAAGCTTAAGAACGACAAAAAATAAATGCAGATGCGTATCATAAGGAACAACCGCAATTCAACATGGGGGATAAGATATGATTACTTCATCGTAATATCAAAACTACTCGTCCGTGTGATAAATTAGACTATCGTAGGCTTGGACCTTTTCCTATTTCTGAACAAATCAATCCAGTTGCATATCGATTATACCTACCGGTGTCTATGAAGATCCATCATGTATTCCACGTATCACTACTCGAGCCATACAAGATAGTAGACATACAAGGAAGAAGACAAATACCACCACCTCCTGTAGAAATGGACAACGATGAAGAATTCGAGGTTGAAGAGATTTTAGATTCAAGGCGGCGCCAAAATCGATTGGAATATCTTGTGCATTGGCGCGGATACGATATTAGTGAACACACATGAGAGCCATTAAAGAATCTAACAAATACATCAATAAAAGTCAATGCATTTCATCGACAACATCCATCAAAATCAAGATAAATACTCAAGAAAATCTTCGCTATAAAGCAAGGCAGGTTCTATAGAGGTTTCATCCTACCTTGTATCATTGTTTGTCATTAGATTTTATTTGTGCTAAATAGATGGAGGATCAACAACTAGCAAATTCAGCTCAAGAGCCATTATTTGCTGATTTATTGGACGAGACATTATGACTATCACAACCTTCAAGACGACAGAATAGAGATGAAGACCCTCAAGAACGACATGTCCTTCCTTGGATTGATGGCGAAATACAACATGTTTGGTATCATGACCTTGGAAGAGACTCCTGATGTTTGGTGATACTTTTAGAGGTAGGAACTACTCTTGATGGTGTTCCTAATGTTTTTTTTGAAGGAAGTTATGAAGGCCTCAACAATGATCAAATAACAGGGTGGTCCTCTCGCCCTTGTATAGGATATTATCGATGGCTGAAAGGACCTATCAACGACCTTCGCAGGGAACAAAGATTTGAGTATATGGCAAGCATAATTTGATGTATTTTGGACTTTCTCAACATGTAATCACCGCTCCTCGTGGAACTCGTCCCTAGAAGGGGAGATAATATCACGGACATAAGATTTACTCCAGTAAATTATCTAAATATTAATAGATCAATAGAAGTAGATAAAATAAGTTGATTTGATAATATCTGATAGAGAAGCTTTCCAGAAGCTTGATAGACGCGAAATCACCTTTATACATGTCTATAAGTGATTGGTAGGTTAGAAACTTAGTCAACAAGGTAGCCACATGGTGCACATGTTGGTAGCTTGTAAAACAAGCTAGCCATGTGTCACACATTTTGGTAGCTTGTGGAACAAGCCAAGTACGTGGCGCACATGTGAGAAACTTGTCGTGCAAGTTTGACATGTGTCTTGCAAATTAGACACATGTATGAGGTCCTATAGAATACCGCCACATAACTCTTAGTTAGATAGTATTTATAGAGGCAAGAGTGAAGCTCTCTTCACTCTTGTCAACTCTTTTCTTGATCCTAGTCTAGTTGCAAGAGTCCTCTTGTTTCCAGTCTTTGGCAATAGCCATTCCAATTTTCTTTTGAATATACATACTTTCTTATTTTATTTTGTGACTTTATTTTGACATAGTTTTCATTAGATTATACATCTTTTTCTAGTTCATGTCCTTGACAAATATAAATATTATTTTATCAATTAAATATTATATTATTTTATCAATTAAATATTATTTTATTTTATCAATTAAATATTATATTTTAAAAATTTTATTCTTAAAATAAATAAAGAATATAAATATATATATTAATTATTTAAGATATATCTTTAAATTTAATTATTTTTATTTAAATAAAAAAATATGTGTATGTGTCAAGGACATGAGCTAGAAAAAGATGTATAATCTAATGAAAACTGTACCAAAGAAAAGTCACAAAATAGGAATAAGAAAGTATGTATATTCAAAGGGAAACTGAAATGGCTAGTGGCAAAGACTAGAAACATGAAGACTCTTGAAATTAGACTAGGATCAGGAACAAAATTGAAATGAGTGAAGAAGGCTTCAGTCTTGCCTCTATAAATACTATCTAACTAAGAGCTACATGGCAGTATTCTATAGAATACACATGTCTAATTTGCAAGACACATGTCCAACTTACACGACAAGTTTTTCACATGTGTGCCACGTACTTGGCTTATTCTGCAAGCTACCAATATGTATGACACATGGCTAGCTTGTTCCACAAGCTACCAACATGTGTGCCATGTGGCTAGCTTGTTGACCAAGTTTCTAACCTATCAATCACCTATAGACATGTATAAAGATGATTCCGCATCTATGAAGCTTCTAGAAAGCTACTCTATCAAATATTATCAAATTAAATTATTTTATCTATTATTTAGATAATTACTAAAATAAATCTTATACCCATGACATTATCCCCCCTTCGAGGGACAAGTTCTATGAGGAGTGGTGATTATATGTTGAGGAAGTCCAAGATACGTCGAATTATGCTTACAACATACTCTGATCTTTGTTCCCTTTGAAGGTAGTTGATAGGTCCTTTGAGCCATCAATAATGTCCCATACCAGGGCAAGAAGACCACCTTGTTATTTGATCATTGTTGAAGCCTTCATAACTCCCTTCAAAGAAAACATTAGGAACACCAGCAAGAGTAGTTCCTATCTCTAAAAGTATCATCAAACATCGAGAGTCTCTTCCAAGGTCGTGATACCAAACACGTTGTATTTTGCCATCAATCCAAGGAAAGACATGTTCTTGAAGGTCTTCATGTCTATTCCGTCATCTTGAAGGTTGTGATAGTTATAATGTCTTGTCTGATAAATCAGCAAATGATGGCTCTTGAGCTGAATTCGCTGGTTATTGATCCTCTATCTCTTTAGCATAAACAAATCTAAGGAAATAACAAACAATATACAAGATAGGATGAAACCTCTATAGAACCTGCTTTTCTTTATAGCAAAGATTTTCTTAACTCTTTATGTTAATTTTGACAGATGTCGTCGATGAAATGCATTAATTTTTATTGATGCATTTACTAGATTCTTGCATAAATCCCATGTATATTCACTAATATCGTATCCGCGCCAATGCACAAGATATTCCGGTCAATTTCGGCGCCGCCTTGAATCTAAAATCTCTTCAATCTTGAATTCTTCATCATTGACCACTTCTATAAGAGGCGGTGGCATTTGTCTTCTTCTTTATATATCCATTATCTTGTATGGCTCGAGTAGTAATATGTCAAATACAAGATGGATCTTTGTTGTTCTCGTTCGTCTCACTTACTCTACCAATATTTCCCAGAGTAAATCTGTAAAGGGGGATTTGAATATAGGGAGAGACTATCCGCATTGAGTTAAACTGTTAGGGTCACATAACTAACTACCTACTGAACATTAGAGTCCAATACACACGTACACGCTTTTCTCTAAAATATTGCCGTCCACTCTACTAGTTCTGCTATTCCGCAACTAAAGATATTTTGTGACACAATCCTCCACCAATATTCCTACTATAATCTTTTGTCTTCTTCCAAATTCATAACAATAATTGGCAATGTTACACCATTTTCACAAACTACATATAGCCGCTTCTTTCTCCAATCACTGGAAATAATTCCTCACCTACAACGTCTCTCGAAACAAATTGTTACTCCAATATTCTCCACCGCTCAACTCTCACAATCAATACGGCATGACACTCACATCCACAACTGAACTTCATTGACATAGCCGGTCTTCAACTTCCAAATCACTGCAAAGAACTTCACATAACAAACAATCATAATTTCTTATTCATCCACATATATATAAATTTTCCATTTTATTATTGTACTTCATCATTGACATGGTATAATCCTTCACAATAGAATCCGGATCCTCCGCTACAGTCTAACAAAAGAAAAGAGAGAGAGGTAGCACCAAGCTTACCCCGGCTCAGGACTATCACAGTCTAGCCTCAACTCCTCCAGATTGAATCGATTTATACTTGCCCTGTCTAAGTTAACTACTTCACAATCAATGATAACTACTTTTCTTAACTTCTTCATCCATTCTGCCTTCTAAATTGGCCATTCATCGGCTTCTTGTCTATTCTTAATCCTCCAAATTATGTATTGTAAATCCTAAAATTCCTACCTATTCTACAATGGTCAAACTACCCTTTTTATACTAAAAATCCTTTTCTAACCCTTCTTCTTATAAGATTTACATACTTGGTGCTTTAAGCACCAAATAAAAGAAGTAAATAAGATCTTTAGGATCACCAATGTCTAATATAGGTGACTTAAGATATATACAAGTTATTATCAATATAAAATCAACTTCAAAAGTCACTACTAAAAAGAAAATAAGGTTGTATAAACCTTAATAATAATCCTTTTAATAGATCCCTTTTAAACTAGCAACCTAATCACATCTTATAACCAATAAAAGTCCACTGATATGGCTCTCATTTAGCTATATAGTAAATTGTACATTAAATATATATGTACAATTTTTTCATATAGTAGCCAAACCACAACACGACAACGTGCTTCTCCTTTTGGAACATATAGGCATTCTTTAAAATATAGTAGATTATTTTTGAATTGGAATTTAGAAGAATCATGAATCTTAGAAGAGTTATTCTTGATATCATGAACAAGAGGTTCTAAAGACATACTTGACTGAATTCGCTTGAGAAAATTTGAATCAACAGCCAATGTTGATTTCATTACTCAAAGATGAAATTGTTTCGATTTCAAGACGGCCGTTCTTTGTTGCTCAAAAGCTGCATCTCCTTCTTTTGGTACAAAATAAGAATGTTTAGAAAGGGCATCGGACAAACCTTCTTGTTTTATGGCCGATAAGTGATAATGAACTCAAATCTTAACAAAGACATATTCCTAACGAGATTGACGACAATTCAACACGTGTGTCGACATGAAATACTTGAGGTTCTTGTGATCCGTATATACGATGATTGGACTAGAAGCGCCTTTTAGATAATAATGCCATTCTTGAAAAGAATCCACGATTGCAAGAAGTTCTTTGTCGTGGATCTGATAATTGATCTTGGCTACTGAGAATTTTCTTGAATGAAAAGCTACTAGATGAAGTTTATCATTTGTTTCCATTTGTGACAAAATCACACCCAAGGCAAAGATTGATACGTCTGTTTCCATAAAAAATGCCTTGAAAAAGTCAAAACAATATACGATTGGTGCTGAAATAAACAATGTCTTCAGAGCTTTAAAAGTTGCTTCCGCTTCTTGATTCCATTCAAATTTGTCTTTATAGGTCAAACGTATAAGTGGAGCTACAACTTGAGAGAAGTCTTTGATGAAGATCCGATAATAATTGGCAAATTTTAGAAAGCATTGGACATTTCTTACCGTCTTTGAAATCTTCCAATTCATGATTGTTTGGATTTTTTTAGAATCCATCATGAGACCATCATTTGAAATGATGTATCCTAAGAAATCAACTTGAATAGTGTGAAATATACACTTTTCCATCTTGGCATATAATCCCACATCTCTAACTTTTTATAATACTTGACGAATATGTATTTCATATTTTTTTACGTTCTTAGAATAGATCAAAATATCGTCTAGGTAGTAGATGAAAAAATTGTCTAGGAACTCACAAAAAACGTCATTCATGAGATGTTGAAAAGAAGTTGGTGCATTTGTAAGTCTAAAAGGCATGACATTATATTCAAAATATCTGTACTTGGTTCGAAATACAGTTTTTCATTCATCTCCTTCTTTGATGCATATTAGATTATATGCTCCTCTTAGATCTATTTTTGTATAGATCTTAGTTTGATTTAATTAGTCGAGGAGTCTTGATATCAAAGTTAATGGATATTTGTTCTTGATTATGATCTTATTGTATCTTCGATAGTCAATACACATTCGCAATGATCCATCTTTTTTTTTCACAAATAGAATTGGAGCTCTTACTAGAGATTTAGAATGGCATATAAAATTCTTGGCCAAGTTCTCTTTAATATACGCCTTGAGTTCAGGTTACTCATCTTGTGATAAACTATAGATTGGTCCAAATGGTGGCCGAGTTCCTTCCTTGAGGTCGATTGAACAATCATATGGACGATGCTTCGAAAGAATATCTGCATTCTTTTTTTCAAAAACGTCTTGATAATCTAGATATTGGCTTGGAATGCCACTAAAAGTCTTTCGATCATTAGAAATGAGTGTGGCATAAATAGCAAAAGTTGATCTTTCTTTTGCTGCATGTATAAAAGCTTTTGTACCTATAAGTATGGATTTTATTATACTAGATTTATAGCTTTTTACTTGATTGGCAAGATGTTTAATAACATTCTGAGAAAAGTCAAGTCTACGAGAATTTCAATCTATTTGAAGGTTATATTTTTCTAGCCATGATAAACCTAAAATAACTGGATTAGATGGAGATTTAATTATATTAAAGGTTACATAGCTATTATGACCATCTATTGTTACTTTTATAGGATGGATTTCATGAGTGACGTCTCCAAAAAACAATGGATGACCATCTATGACTTCTACATGTACGGATTTAGTTTTCTAGTACTAAAGATATTTTAGGATTTTTAACAAATTGCTTATCTAGGAAGCATTCTGAGGCTCCTGAATCTAATAGGATAGAGGCTCTGTAGTTTTTTGGTCCTAAATATACATCTATTATAAAACAAAGAGAGGGTTCTGAGGAGAGAATAGGACCTTTACTAGGAATTGTACAAGGTTCCAGCTGCACGGTCTCTATTGTAGCTGGACAAATTCATTTTCTGACATGTTGTCTTTTTTGATAGCCGTACTCTTCATTTGGTAATTGTATCGTTTCTTTGGACAATATTGATCAGTGTGCTTAGGTTCTCCACAATACAAATATAATCCTCCTTGACAACGCCAAATCTTTTTTTGTTCAGTAAGAGGTTTAAAATGTACTGTATCAATTTGTATGTCTTCTACTTTTAAATATATATTTTATAAGGACGTTGATGTTGCGAAGGAATAATAACATTGAGGCTCTCTTGTACGACTCTTAGATCGAAACTCAAAAAATTAATTGTCATATTTCACAACACAATCAATTGCTTGACTCAATGTTTGAGGATCAAATAAATTGAGCATTAATTTTTTTATCTCATATTGTAATCCATAGAGAAATTGGCTAATGAATGCAGCATCATCCCACTTGATATCAGTCACTAGTTGTCAAAATTGTGAAGTGTATAATGACATTAATCGATTGCCTTATCGTAGGATGCAAATCTTGTTGGTGGCAACAAGGATTGCACCATATTCTCCATACATAGATCAAAATTCCGCTAAAATACCTCCAAATTATCCAATATTGGATCACGTTGTTTGAAAAAAAGATGAAAATCATAATAAAGTAGATCTTGAAAGTAATGTTCTAATAAACCTAACTTGAGATTCTTGCATAGGATAAACTTGACGTTGAAGTTCAATCACCAATTGTACCTCATTAACAAATCCTCGAAACTTAGATCTTGTGCCATCAAACTTCTCAAGCAAACTAATTTTTGGTTTTCTAATGTTTGAACAGTGCCCCATTATAGGTGAGGTAGTATGATTTGGTGTAGATATTGACGCAGCTCCAACCATCTCTATATCTTCACTTCCTACTAATCTTGTTGCTCTTTGTGGTGGTAAACTGAGTTGATGCATTACAAGTATTAGCTCTCTCATTTATTCTTGCATTTGTGCCATTGCATTCTTCATTTTTGCAAGCTCTGCCATGATAATATAATAGGAAGGAAGGTATCTATTTTCACTTCAAGAAATGCAGAGTAACACATTCAAAAGAAAAAATTCTAGAAACAATATCAGTTTAGAAGTGGGTACTCTACAACTTTTAAAATGCTTATGTCTTATCAAGAGAAAGGGGTAATCCAATCTTATTCAAGAAAAGACAAAGCTCTGATATTGTATGTATATTCTTGTCAATCTGTCAAAGACATGAACTAAAAAAAGATGTATAATCTAATGAAAATTGTATCAAAAGAAAGTCACAAAATAGGAATAAGAAAATATGTATATTCAAAAGGAAATTGGAATTGCTATTGCCAAAGATTGAAAACATGAAGGCTCTTAAAACTAGACTAGAATCAGGTAAGGAGTTGACAAGAGTAAAGAAGGCTTCACTCTTGCCTCTATAAATATTATCTAACTAAGAGTAAAGAAGGCTTCACTCTTGCCTCTATAAATTATTATCATATTAAAAATTCTACTAATATGGTCTAAAAGAATTTTAAAAAGAAAATTAAAAAAACGTGTTTATCTTATGATTGTTGCACTTTTTTAAAACTAAAACTTAAATTGCTACAATCTTATTATTATACAATTAAGATGTTCAATATATAATAGTATATATCTTTTGTCCAATTTTTGTCAAAAGCTTGTATTTTATTGCTATTATAAGATATATCTTTGATTTACTTAGTTTCTCTTTAATTATATTATTATTTTTACTATTATTAAATTAAAAATATATATATAATAATTCTATTATTATTAAATATATCAAGTTCATTTATTTATTTTTCTTCTTTTATTTTATTCATAAAACTTTTGAATTCTAGAACCTATTGATTTAATGTAAATTTTTTAAAAAAATAAAGCCTATACATCTATTTTTATAGACCAATTCAATTTAAAGCACTATGCCAAATATACATACATGTTATAGCTCCAGTCTTGCAAATAACTTAGATACAATCTAATAACTTTGTTAATAGAAACACATGTTTAAAAAGTTTCTTTAAAAACTCTTTCAACTATGCCTATGTAAAGTTATAACAACTGCAATTATCTCTATTACCTAATCTTTTTTGAAGTATGCATATGGTATACAACATTTTTTTTAATAAAGAAGTGAAGCTTTTATGTTTATTTTTATATTATAAATATTGGTGATATTTTAAACATTACCATGTAAACATTTTTTTTCTTTTTATTTTTTTCAAAATAAAATTTTCAAAAAAATAAATCTTTGTATACATGCAAATTAAATATAATTTTTTTTAAGATCTCAAATATATTTCCATGAATTTTTTTGGATATAAATGATATCAAGAAAATGCAATACCATGCTAGTATTAAATAACTTGTGTAAAGATATCATTTATTTATTTTATTGTAAGCAAGTATAATTATAATCATATAAAACATACCAGCATTACATGAGATGACCTCAAATAACAAAAAAATCAATTACATTAATTAAAGTGGTTTTGATTAAATAATTTATTTATTTGTTAAATAATGTATAAAAAAAATTATAATACTAGTAGTTTGTATTATTAACCCAAGGATATTTATAAATCAAGAAGAGAATGCTAAAGATTTTCTAATTGACATCTAAGTTGATTAATTAGTATAAGATATAATTTTAATAAAAAAATATAAACAAGCCTAATTACTAAAAATTAAATAGTTAATTTCAGGATTTTAATAATGACATTTTGTATATAGCAAATCAAGCACTTGCTTAAAAAACAACCACCATGATATAATACAATATTCAAGCCTCAATTACTGTAATAAGATGTTGCAAATACTAATTTTACAAATGAATTAGTAATAGCAAAGGTGTTTAAAATTACAACTACAAAAAAACAACAAGAATAGATTTGATCTAATGAAAACAATTCCTAATGAATATAAAAGATGTTAATATTAAGTAAATAAGTATATAGAGGTATATAAGAACATATTAAGTACTTAATATCTTCATCTAAAAACTTCAAAGAAGATTCTTAGATGTAGATTAGATCTTTAGATTCTTTTAGATATGCCAAGTTATTATTAGAACTTATCCAAAAAAAATTATACTTTTATGAAGTTGGATTAGAAGAAATCTATAGCTTAGATGCTTAGATCACAAGCTTGGTGATTCTTAAGAAGCTTCCATAAGACCTTCTTTGTAGCTAGTATATATGAAGGTAAGATCAAAGCCATCGTCAATTATGTCATTGGTTTTCTTGTATTTCAATCTTGATTTAAGACTCTTTAATTTAGAAGAAGACATACTCTTGCTAAATTTAACAAAGATGACATTACCTAATAAACTTATTGGATTGAAACAAGATGGTGTATTATCTTTTAAAACTATTGAAAAGATGAAAAGAATAGATAAATGTTATGTTAAAAATATGGAAAAAACTTTGAAAGAAAATAGAGGATTGGTTAAGGATGAATTTATATCAGGAACATTTGAAAAAGTTGGATTTGCAGATATTATGGAAGAATTAAATTATTTATTATAATATGGATTACAAAGAGGTAATAAAGTTATCAATGTATGTTCTAAACAATTTTATAATGAAATTCAAAACTTTATGAAAAATTTAAGTGGCCAAGAGGTATGTGTTGAAATTAAGTAAAAATCAGTGGCAAAAAAAGATAAACTAGTGGCTTTGCCACTACCATCAGATTGTGAAGAAAAGGTGAGAAGAGCATCTACACAACCAAATTTGAGAGATTCTAGGAAAATAGGATATAAATTTATGGATGCTACATTAGATGGATTAAAAGTTGGATGTGAAGGATTTTTGACAAAATGTGAAGAAAAATGCTTTAGAAATATGCTTTCATGACATAGAAAGGCTTTTGCATTTGAAGCACATGAAATTGGATGTATTAATCCAAATATTGTTGCACATATGGTTATTTTTATTGTTCCTCATGAACCATGGAATTTATGACCAATTCTAGTACTAAGAGCACATTTATCTAAGTTGATAAACTTATTCAATGAAAAGATTGAAATGGAGATTTTAAAACCGTCTATAGCACCTTATTCAAATCGATGGTTTACAATACCAAAGAAAAATAGAACAATGAGATTTATATAAGATATGCAACTTGTAAATAAAATAACTATTAGAAATATGGGTTCAAGTCCAATTGTGGATGAATTTGCACAGACATTTATTGGAAGACCAATCTATTTGATGGATGATCTTTACTCAAGATATGATCAATTTTAATTGGCATTACAAAGTAGAGATTTAACTACTATGAAGACTCCATTGGATTTGATAAGAATGTATACATTGGCTCAAGGGGCTACTAATTTAGTAGGTCATATGATGAATGGAATGAACAAAGTATTGAGGGAATTTATATCAAAAAAGATTATGCCATTCTTAGATGATATTCCAATTAAAGGATGTATAGAAGAAAAAAAAGATGAAACATTGGATTAGAAAGATTGTAGAAGATTTGTTGCAAATCAAATTATGGATTGTGAAAAGATTTCATCACGGTTGGAAGAGGTACACTTGAGCTTATCAAGTACAAAATCTATATTTGGAATAAATGAAATATTGGTTGTTGGGTACATGTGTGGATCATATGGACGTAAGCCGAGTGTTGAAAAGGTTGATATTATTAAAAAGATGAAAGAATGTGCAAATACTACAAAAGTCACAAGATGTTTAGGAGCATGCATTTTCTATCATATATGGATACCTCATTTTGCACATATGGCAGATCCATTATATAAGTTGCTAAGGAAGAATAAAAGGTTTCAATAGAAAAAAGAACAAAAAAAAGCTATGGAAAAATTGAAAGAACTTCTTTCTTCATCTTCAATTTTTAAAAAAATGAATTATGAATGTAAAAGGCTAGTAATATTAACAGTTGATGCAAATCCAATTGGAATAGGTTGGGCAATTGGACAAGACGATGAACAAGGGAATAGATATGTAGTATGGTTTGGAGCAAAGGTTTTGAATATTAGACAAAGAGCATATGCACAAATTAAAAGAGAATTATGGGGTGTAGTAACTGCTATGAAAAATAAAAAGGAGTATTTGATTGGTGCATCGGTAGTTATAGAAACAGATTGTCTATTGTTACTAGGCATAATTACAAGTTGTTCAACTCTTGATATTGCTATGTTAAGGTGGATAGCATATATCAAATCTTTGAATCCAAAATTTAAACACATTACAGGGAGGGATAATTCAATTGCAGATATGTTATCAAGGGTAAGGTATTATGATGAAGAAGATATGATTGATATGAAAGATGATGTGGGTGCAAATTTTTATACTAATGCATTATCAAAAGAAGACTCAGTCTTCTATTCATATCAAAGAAGGGATAACTATTCAAATAAATAAGGTAATATCAAAACTTACTTCAATTGTGGCAATGTAGGATATTTTGCTTGAAATTGTTATAAAGGCAAAAATATACAGAGGAAGAATGCAAATAGTATGCAAGATGATTTTGGAGGAGAAGATTTTACATTCATGGCAACAAATAAAACCTCTATGGCTCCCATGGCAAGATGGATTGTGGATTCACATTGTTCCAAGCATATGACACCTTATGAATATTTATTTGACACTTATAAGGCTATTCCATCATCAAATGTGGTCTTTGTAGATAGTAGCACATATCAAGCCATTAGAATTGGATCTATTATGGTAGAGGTGGTTGTGAATGGACAAACCAATAGGATAAGAATCAAAGACGTTCTCCATGTATCCAAAACAAAGCAAAATCTACTTTCGGTGAGTAAACTTAGGATGGAAGCTTTTATGATTCAATTCAATATCAATGGATATTTTGTGAGAACATTGAATAGAAACATAGTTGCTAAGGGCTCTAAAGAAGGATACTTATACTATCTCTATTGCAAGAAGGTTAATGGAATGGAGATTATTGCATCAAATAAAGTCAAGTTGAATACATGGCATCATCACCTTGGCCATTTGAATATGAAAAGTGTGATAGAATTCAAATCTATTGTAAGAGATTTAGATTTTGATAAAACAAGCCAAAATATAATACAACTTGAATGTGAAGGATGCATACAAGATAAACAATAAGAGGCTTCATTTCCAAGTGGTGTAGCAATACGTTCTACAAAATTATTGGAGATTGTCCATTTTGATGTATGTGGACCTATGAAGACCACAAATATTGGAAGAGCAAGGTATTTCCACACTTTCGTTGATGATTTTTCAAAAAAGGTTTGGATCTACATTCTTAAAGCCAAAAGTGAATGCTTTTGGAAGTTCAAGGAGTTTAAAGTACTTGTTGAAAAATAAAGTGAATGCAAGATCAAGGTGTTACATACAGAGAATGGAGGTGAGTATATGTCTAAACAATTTGATATTTATTTAAAAAATGAAGGAATTACTAGACAAATAACTATTCTATAAATTGATATTACTGAAAGGGAACATAGTATTATTGTAGAGATGGCAAAGAGTATGCTTCATGCTTAAAATCTTGGTTATGAGTTTTGGGTGGAAGCTGTGGTGAATGCAATGTATACAAGGAATAGGTGTCTAACAAGTGTTCTTACATCAATGACACTACAAGAAGCATGGAGTAGAAGACAACCTTGTATTTCACATTTGAGAACCTTTTAAAGCATTGCATATGCAAAGAGACTAGATTGTATGAGGTATAAGCTTGATGCAAAAGGAACAAAGTGTATATTCTTAGGATATTGTGAAGATACCAAGGCATATAAGCTAATGTATTTGAATAGCAACAAGATCATCAAAAGTTGTGATGTTGAATTTTTGGAGCATAAGAGTGCTTGTGAGCATTTAGAGATGTATCCAAGTAGGAATAATAATATATTTGTGGATACATCTTTAAATTCAATAAAGAAAGAAGAAACTAAAGACAATGAAGATAGTGGAGATGTGTACCAAAAAAAAGAGCTTAAAGAGATGGATAAGATAAAAATTTCTATAATTGTTAGAACAAGCAATGAAAAAAATAAAAATAGTAGAGGTATGAATGAAGATGAAAAGCCACAGAAGATTGAAAAGATGAAAGCTTCTATAGTTGGTAAAAATAAAATAGAAGAAAATGAAGATATCAAAGACTATGATGATGATGATGATGAAGAATATATACCTTTGAATGAAAAAAGACAAATTTTAAGAAAGAAGAAAGTTATGAAAAAAAATGAACCTTCATCTTCAAATGAAAGAAGATACCCTTTGAGAGAAAGAAAACCACTTGATGAATGGTAGAAGAATCATAGCTTACCTCAAGTAAGTGAAGAACATGCTAATGTTGTACTTATTGCTGATTCATGGGTATTATATGATGCAATGAAGTCTACAAATGCTATAAAGTAGAAAAAGCCATGGAAGAAGAATAGAAATCTCTCTTAGATAATGGAATATGGAAATTGATTCAACTTCCATCAAATCAAACTTCAATTGATTCAATGGACTCGGAGATGTATCAAATGGAGATGAAAATGGCTTTCTTGAAAGGAAAGTTAGAAGAACACATTTATATGGATTTGTTTAAAAAAATAAGCAACACCTTGTTTGAAATGCAAATAATAGAAAGTCATTAATGGCTTATATGTTTTTTGTTGGAGTGGGAGCAATTTCATAGACTTCTAAGAGATAACAATAATTACAAGGTCCTCAACAGAGATAGAATATATGCCAATAAGTCTTATTGCAATGGAAGCAATTTGATTAAGATAAGCTTTGAAGGCCATTCAATGTTACTTCATAAGGAAGAAGATTAGAATGGAAGTGCTTGACATGACATATTATGCTATAGAAGACATGATTGCTGATTTCTTAATAAAAGCATTAGTGAAGGATAGGCATCACATGTTAATATAGACATTAGATTTAAAAGCCTTTGACCAATAGCAAAATAGGAGTATTGAGGAAAATAGATAATAGTAGAATAAATTCCTAATGGTCAAAGGGTTGATTCTTGAAATGTGGAAGGACTATCCTATAGATGATTCATAAGGACAATAGCCTTGAGAATAAGTAAGAACATAAATAATATGCTAAAAGATGTCTTCATGATAGGTGAGATGTAAAAAGATGTCTTAATGGTAGGTTGAATGAATGTAAGAGAGAATAGATGGAAGTTATCTATAAGGGCAGTTATCTATAAGTAAAGGAAGTTGGAAGTGAAAGTTATCTTACTCCACACTTCTCTTTGTGTGAAACCCTTGCTGATGTTAAGTGTTGAGACTTCTTTGTTCTTTTTCTTCAACATCCTTTATATTTTGGCCCTCGGAAGCTTCAGACAATCACCTTGTTGGATTTAGAGGCATCTGCTTATTTCTTAGATGAGGCATTTATTAAGCTTCATAAAATTCTTTTAACACAAAAATCCAAACCTATTCATATAGATGTAATAGATGGATAACATTTATGCTCTAATAGTATCACTTATAAAACTACGCCTATAAAAGTATCGTTTGAAGATTATAGTAGTTAAATTATATTTAATATTATTAGGACTCTTTCAAATCCTATTATTCTTGGATATTTTTGGTTAAAAAAATATAATCTATTTATAGATTATAAGTTATAAATAATAATATTTTTAATAAAAATCCTTGCAAGGAAATTTTTTAAAAATCATAAGTTGGTAAGGTTTTATTTGTTGGAGCAAAGGCTTTTATAAGATTGGCTAAAGAAGGTATACTATTTATTATTTATGTAATTCCAATTAAAGAAGATATAATTTTATTGGCAAGTATTCCAAAGCAATATAGTAAATTTTAAGATATTTTTCAAAAAAAAAAGAGTGATACTCTATCAGAGCAGTGACCATACGATTGCGTTATAAATCTTTAAGAAGTAACACAACCACCTTTTGGTCCAATTTATAATCTTTTTTAATACAAGCTTTCAATATTAAAAGATTATATTAATAAAAATCTTACAAAGGACTTTATCAAACATTCAAAGTCTCTAGCAAGTACATCTATATTCTTAATTAAAAAAAAAGACAATTTGTTGCATATGTGCATTGATTATTGGAAATTGAATAAGATAATGGTGAAGAATTGTTACTCACTATTGTTAATCTTAGGATTTTTGAATAACTTGGCCAAGCTAAGATCTATACTAAAATAGATCTTTGTAGAACATACAACTTGGTATAGATCAAAAAAAGAGACAAATGGAAGACCGCATTTTGGGCCATTCTAAAGATTGTGGGCCATTTTAAGGATTGTGAGAGATATACAATGTTTTCTTGAATTTGCTATCTTTTATTGAATCTTCATCAAAAATTGCTCTCAAATTGCCATTCATCTTAATCAATTGATATGCCAAGAGAAGTTGAAATGGGAGCCTTAAGTAAAAAAGGCATTCTAAGACCTCAAGACGGTGTTTATTATAGTCCCAATTTTGATGTACTTAGACTTTATAAAAGACCTCTATATGGAAATTGATGCTTTGAATTTTGCACTAGGGATTGTACTTTCACAAATGGATATAGACAATAAATTCTATCCTCTTATATTTTATTCTTAAAAAAATTTGCTACCAAAACTAATTATAAAATCTATGATAAGAAACTTCTTGCTATTATGGATTCTTTTCAAAAATGGAGTCATTTTTTGAAAGGAGTAATGCATCATGTGACTATATGCATGGATCACAAGAACCTTGAATATTTTATGGCACCTCATATTCTTAATCATTATCAAGCTTGATGGAGTATGTCATTATTTTGATTTAACTTTGTTATCACTTATTGAATTGAAAAGCAACAAGGATTGTTTGATGTTTTATCAAGGAAATCATATCTTATACTAAAGGAAGGACAGGCAGTATTTTATCAATAATAAGTAAATTTGTTGAAGTTGGAGTAATTTTATCTTTACGTTACTATTACATCGGCATCTATTGATTCTAATTTCCTCAATGAGATGTGTACTGCAACCATTAATGATGCTTTGGCCCTTGATATCAAGTGTTACTAAAAAAAAAAAAATGCTGACATATTTAAGCTTGAAGAAGACCTTCCATACTTTAAAGAATGTTTGTATATTTTATAAGGACCAACAATACTGCATGCTCTTTAATCTCGCCATGACTTTCTAACTACGAGTCACTTTGGATTTAATAAGACTTTAGAACTTATTTCTAGAGATTTTTGGTGGCATCAAATATGGAAGGTGGTGAAGGACTTTGTGCTCTCTTGCAACATCTATTGAAGATCTAAGAATCCTTGATATCACTCTTATAGACTCTTACAATCCTTGCCTGTTCCAAGATAGTTATGGTCTTTTATTTTGATGGATTTCATCATGGATCTACTGCCATCCAATTCATTAGACAATATCCTTGTATTAATTGATCAAGTAACAAAGATGATTCATTTCATTCTTTGCAAGAAGATTGCATCTAGTGAAGAATTGACAAGGCTCTTTTTTGAAAATATATATCAATATTATGGCCTACTAAATAATATTGTATCCGATCAAGGATCCCAATTTATATCTAAGTTTTGAAGATATCTTTTTGAAATATTGAAGGTAGATATTAAATTTTCTTTGACTTTCCATTCTCAAATTAACAACCAAACAAAACAAGTTAATCAAATTTTAGAGTAGTATTTACAATGCAATATTAACTGTCAATAAGACGATTGGATCTTATATCTACCATTAGTAGAGTTTATATTTAATAATATTGTTTATACTTCAACTTAACAAACACCATTTTATTCGAACTATGGATATCATCTAAAGCTTGATCTATGGAATATATCAAAGAATAACAATCCAACAACTGAAGGATTTACAAAGTATCTATTACAACACCAAACAACCTTGAAGCTTTAATTGCAAGTAACTCAAGATGCTCATATAGCATCTCCAAATAAATTCAAAAATCAATTGTATGCTTTTCATATTGGAGATAAGATATAGCTTTTTTGACGGAATATTAAAATCAAGTGGCCATACAATAAGTTGGACTATCGAAGGTTACGACCATTTTCTATCTAGAAGCAAATCAATCTAGTAGTATATCATTTAGAATTATCATCTTCTATGAAGGTATATCCAATTTGTTATGTTTTTCTTTTAGAACCTTATAGAGAGTCGCATATTTCAAGAAAAGTATAATAATTGTCATCTAATATTGAAATTGAAGACTATAAAGAATACAAGTTTAAAAAGATACTTGATTCACGGTGAAGGTAGAACAAATTGAAATATCTTGTTCATTAGTAGGGCTATAATATTAATAAGCACACATGGGAACTAGCCAAAAATCTCGCTAATGTGCCTCAAAAGGTACAAAAATTTCATCAACTCTATCTCCACAAATCCAAATGTGTTTGATGATAATTTTTTAGTGAAGATTGTATTTAAAGAATATTCATAAGAAGGAGAGAATTAAACTAAAGTTTGCATTAGTATATAGTCATCTATTCCAAGATAGAATAAAGTGATAGAATTAAGTTAGTCACTATGTCAAACCTTCAAGCATGAAAAGAATAAGTTTCAAAAGATTTATTTACTACGTAAGCTTGAAATTAACTAATCTAATTTCATAGCCTTCAATTGAACAAAGTGATGAGAATATATTTCAGTGCTAAGTACAACCTTAGTTGGAGCTATTAGGAATAAAATCCAACCATACAAGTCTTGATTCCAATGCTCAAGCTTTAGTGATATGGATTAAGCTTGAAAAGGTGAATCCTTCTAAATTTGAGATCTTATTTGAAAGATGTTTTAAAAGCCATAATAAAGATTAGATCCTTAAATGAAATATTTTAATAATAAAAGTACTAGTTCAAGGCTATAGGTAATTTCTTTAAGGACCATTATAACCTATTGCTTAAGAACAGAGAATAAAATACATAATTTTATTAGTATAGCGTATTCTCAATTTTTTATGTATCTAAAAAGATTGAGTTCCTCTTGAAATTTGTCGCTAGAAAAGGAGGTGATGTTAGGAACATACGCTTTAGAGATTCATAAAACCTTCTAAAACATTCTAGATATTCTTGAGTTAGTGAAAGTTAGTTGAAAAGCGTCCTAGTTGGTGAAAGTAGCTCAAAAAGCTTCTTAATTAGTAGAAGGAACTGGAAAAGCTTCCAAGTTAGTAGAAGGAATTCAAAAAGCTTCCTAATTGATAGAAGCTACTCAAGAAGCTTCTTAGTTTGACAGAAGTTGCTCAAAAAGTACCCTAGACAGAAATATATATGGAAGTTGATGTTGAAGAATTCTTCAATCTAAACAACGTATGTCTTGAAATTTTAGTTAACATTTCTTGGTATTGTTCGTGTACTCATCTAGTAAATTCAAATTCTTATTGGTTTCTTCTTGAAATCTTGTTTTAGTTCAAGTCTCTTGCTATGTATTCTCGTGTCCTTGATAATTATAAAAAAACTATAGAATCTTAAATCGAGAGTCAAATACAAGGAAGTTATTGACAAGAATGATAATGGTCTTAGTCATGCTTCTATATATACTAGCTACTAAAAAGATAGGTGGAAGCTTCTTAAAGACCATAAAACTTGTAGCTCAAGCATCAAGATGTAAATTAGTTCTATAAGATCTTTTTAATAATTAGTATATATAGAGATAAGACTACAATTATTCTTAATCTTGTCAACAACTTTCTTATATTCCTTCTTATTTAATTGATAATATCCACTCTATATATTTTTATATTTTATATCTATCATTTTTTGTTTAATTTTTTTCTTTCAATGACACAAGAGTGTATTGTCATGTAAGAGTTCTACATAGATTTATGTCTTTCACAACCTACTTCTATATATTATTTATTATTTAAGTAATATAAGCATTCATTGCATTATTTTTTTTTTCTATAAGATAAATTCAGTAAAGAACAATTAAATTGGTTTACAAGTTGATGAAGTCTAAGATCCATTGAATGATGTTAGGAACAAACTTTGATCTATGTCTTATATAAAGGTCTCTTTAACCATCAATGATAATTACTTTCAAACAATACATTTTGCATACCGCAATTTGTAGTAACTACAATTAGAAGTATTAGTAAGCATTAAGAATCTCTTTCAAAATTATGATATTATATATATTGAATCTTTCTACGTATTCAAAAAAAAGCATGTTTTTCTTAAGGATCTTTATTTTGATTCTGACATTGTAAAAGTTGAAACAACTTAAGTGTTTTATTTGAAAATTTTACAAACAAAAAATTCTAATATAAATTTGATCATTGTTGGTTTTCTATGTTGTAAAGAAGTTCTAAGAACTTATCCTTGAATTTGTTTCTTTTTTATTTTTACCATCTTCTTGTTAATAGTTGAACTTTAAATTCAATAGATGTTATTTTATAAAAAAAATAAGAATAAGTTTTGATACATTTGCAAGATTCTTAAATGGCTTCCATAAGCATTTATTAATTTCATATTTATGCTAGTAAGCAAGATATTCTAATTTATTTTTGCATTGTCCTAAATCTAAGATTTCTTCTATTTCAAACTCTTGTTTATTGTTTATTTCAAAAAGAGGTGGTAATAACTACTTGTACTATAAGATTTGATAAAAAACATATAAAATACATAATAAATTTTTATTGATTGTAGTAATTATAATCAATATGCAACTAGATTAATATATTTTTTAATTAATAAATTAAAAATAATAATTTTTTAGCTTGCCACAAGGTTAATTAGACTTGATATTACAATAAAGTAACCATATCTTATTACCAATTTTAAATGGAGGTTGTTCTTTCTTAAAAATATGTATATTAATTTTTTCTTGTTCTTAAGCCTCTTTCAGCTATATTTTTATTATTGTTTAAAGCTCTACTATTCTTTGTATTAGATCTTCTATCTTAAATTTTAACTTTTAAAAAGTCAAAAGTATTAAATTATAGATGATAACCATAATTATAAATAAATAAATTTTATTGAATAAAAGAATATATTATATTATTAATTAGAAAAGATTTATGACAAGAAAGTAATCCAATCATCTTGGTAATAGTTGATGATATATTACAAATACTATTTAAAACTTGATTCATAAGTTTTATTTATTAATCAATTTGAAGATGAAAATTTAAAGATAATTTGATATCAACCTTCAATATATTAAAAATCATCCTCTAAAACCTTGATATAAATTAAAATCCTTGTTCAAATATAATATCACTTAAAATTCTATCATATTAATAAATATTATAAAAAATTAGCTATTTTTTTACTAATAATAATTTTGATATTTTATATAAAATAAAAATATATCATTTTTATTAGACAATCCACCATCACAAAATAAAATGGTTAAAATTTGAGATTAAAATATTTATAATAAAATCTATTAAAATATATGATTAAAATTTTTTAAAAATAGATAGAGGTTTAAAAAGTATAAAAGTCATATTGTACTTGAAGCATACATAATTGTGCTTGATCTTTCAAATATATATATATATATATATATATATATACATTATTTATATTATAAAAAAAGATATTATTTAAATTAAATTTATTTGGATCATTATCAAGGTTATTTTTAATTATAAAAATAAGAGGATTTATAAACGTACTTAAACAAACTTTAGTAAAAAAAGTAGTATCAACTAAAAAATTTAACATAATATCTTAAAGATGTAGTTGTTTTAATTTCAACTAACATAAAATAGTCAAGATTCTTATTCTTATTAAAAATTATGATTGAATAAAAAGTATCTTTTAGATAGTGATATCATTTTTAAAATAAATCCATTATAATAAAAATTTCTTTGTTATAGATCTTATAATTAATCTTTATTATTGAAAATTTTCTTGCATAAAAAATATAAAAATGAAGTCTGTCATTTATATCTATTTTTAATAAAATTATACCTATTACAAAGTCTAATGAATTTTTTAAAATTAAAAAATGGATTGAAAAAATTTGGGAGGCATAAAATAAAGGCTAAAACAGAAGTTGTTTTTAAGCTTTAAAATGCTACTTATGCATCTTTATTTCATTCTAATTTATCTTTGGAAGTTAATTATGTAAGTAGGATAATAAATTGTAAGAGATTTTTAATAAATATAGTATGATGGTTTCAAATTATAAAAAATATTAGACATTATATACAATTTTTAAAATTATTCAATGCATAATAATTTGTACTTTCATAAAATCCATTTACAAACCATTATTTGAGATGATATTTTTCAAAAATTCTACTTGAATTATATGGAATACACATTTTATCATCTTAGAATATAAGCATACATCTCTAAGTTTTTGTAATATAAAATAAACATATTATTCATATCTACTATATTCTTAGAATAAATATACATGTCATCCAAATAACATATAATAAAATTATAAGTCTAAAAGCAATTGTAAGTCTAAAAAGCACAACATTATATTTAAAGCGATTGTACCTAATTTAAAAGTATTTCTTCCATTCATGTCCTTTCTTAACATGTATCAAAATTTAAGCTCTTTGTAGATCTAACTTAGTATAGATCTTAGCTTTATTTAGTTGATTAAGGAATTACAATATTGAAAGCAAAGGACAATAATTTTTAATGATTAACTTATTAAATTTGTAAAAATATACATACATTTGTAGGGATTTATCTTTTTACTTTACAAAGAAGATTGGCACACTTACATAAGATTTTGAATATTGAATAAAATTCTTTACAAGATTTTGATGAATTTATTCCTTTAAAATAACAAGTTTCTTTTGCAACAAGTTATAAATTTGTTCAAATGGTGGTTGAACTCCTTCTTAAAGATCAATTACACAATTATAAGCCTAGTAATTTGATAATATATCAATATTATTCTTTTCAAATACATCTTGATATATTTTATAGTACTTCAAGATTATATTTTATAGTGCTTTAAGATTATATTTTAATCTTTATTTGAATGAAGATTTTGTATTGTATAAATGATAAATATATTTTTTAATGACTTAGTCTCTTTAATAATATCTTCAAATACAAATAATCATACATCAATAATTTCTAGGATAGTTAGATCTTCTTTGAAAGTATCATTTTTTATTGCAATACAAATTTTTTATTTATAAAATATATTGCAGCTTTAGTGCCTAAAATTGCTTTAATTAAATATTTATTATTTAAAATCTAATAATTATAAAAAATTTAAAATAAGATGTAGGATTTGGTGGTACTATGAAATTAATATTTAATAGTTGTAGTCTAGAACTTTCCAATCTCAAGGTCCCTATTGCAATTAAACATTTTTAATTTTTAACTTATTCATATTTGAAATTGTCATCTATGCCTTGATTCCATCTGATTTGGTGTAATAATCTTATACTTTATGACATGTTTTATTATAATATAAATATAATTTTTTAAAATAATGTTTGTCTTTTTTAATTTTATTTTATTTGCTTAAATTGGATTGTATTAATTTGTAGTGATTTTGGTCTTGTTAAGTAGATTTTTGAAATTCAAGAAGTTGTTGTCATTAATTGATTTGTCCCTCTCCAATAAAATCTTTATTATTGGTATCATTTAAAGAATTGATTTTTAAATATAATTATTTAAGAAATAAATTGTTTTAATAAATTTACTTTTAAAATTACATTATAAGAAAAACTTGACTTGTTGTAAAAAATCTCAAAACTTTGATCTTGTTCTAAGAAACTTCTTTGACATATTGATCTTTGGCTCCTTTGTACTTGTGTCATGGACATAAGATTTAATCCAATAATTATCTAATTAATATTGATCAATAGAAGTAGGTAAAATAAATTGATTCAATAATATCAGATAGAACAGCTTCCTAGAAGCTTCATAGATACAGAATCATCTTTATACATGTCAATAGGTGATTGGTAGGTTAGAAACTTGGTCAACAAGCTAGCCACATGGCGCACATGTTGGTAGCTTGTAGAACAAGCTAGCCATGTGTTGGACATGTTGGTAGCTTGCGGAATAAGCCAAACACGTGGCGCACATGTGAGAAACTTGTCGTGCAAGTTTGATATGTGTCTTCCAAATTAGACACATGTATGAGATCCTATAGAATACGGCCACGTAGCTCTAAGATAGATAATATAAATAGAGACAAGAGTGAAGCCTTCTTCACTCTTGTCAACTCCTTTCTTGATTCTACTCTAGTTTCAAGAGTCTTCATATTTCTAGTCTTTACCAATAGTCATTCTAATTTCTCTTTGAATATACATACTTTCTTATTCTTATTTTGTGACTTTTTTTTTATACAGTTTTCATTAGATTATGCATCTTTTTCTAGTTTATGTCCTTGACAACTTGTGATAGCAAGATTTTTAAATTTTATTTATAAAATTGGTTTTTTTTTTTTTTTTTTTTTTTTTAAATAGCATAATTTTTTGATATAAATATTAAATTTTATTATTAACTTCTTCTATAGGCATTGCAATAGTAATTTTTTGGTTGGAATTTCTAATATGTGAGATTTTTACTTGAAGAGTATTAAAAAGAATTTAAAATTTTATAATAGTTATAATATGTTCTTATTTCTTCTAAATTTAGTATCCATGATTTTTTTTCCTTCCATCAATATTAATTTAAACTTATAAAAAATCAATAAATATACAAATTAAATTTTAAAAAGATAATCTATAGTCTCTATTATAAAATAAAAATTCTATACGGAAGGATAGTCTATTTTCTTTAAGGAAAAAAAATCATTGTTAGAAAAAATATATACATTATTTTATAAGTGGATAGTTTGCAATATTTAAAATATAACAATAGATGCTAAAAATTAAAATAAGCCCATCACTTTTTTAAATAAAATAACTATAACAAAATAATAGTCTTGTCAAATTGTCAAAGATATAAATTTGAATGGAATTTTAAAAAGACATTATATTTTTATGTCATCAAAAAAAAAGCAAAACAAAACAAAAAACATAAACCAAAAAATAAAACCAAAAAATAAAAAAGAGATAAATATAAGTTTTTTTAAAATAGCTATTTTTAATTACATAAAAACTAAAAAGTCTTAAATTAAGATTGGAATATAAAAAAGATATTAATAAGATTGATGATAGCTTCAACCTTACCTCCATATATACTAGCTACTAAGAAGGTCTTGTAGAAGCGTCTAAAAGACCACCAAGCTTGTAGCCCAAGTATCAAGTTGTAGATTGCTTCCAGTTTGATTTTTTGAAAGCTAAAGCTTGTAGTATACATTTCAATAGTCATGTGACATATTTTTAGGAGTCTAAATATCTAAACCACATTTAAGAAACTTCCTCAAAATGTCTTAAAGAAGATATTATTCACCAAATATGTTTTTATTTAGTTCTATTTATTTCTATTTATCTTGGTAATATAAGCATTTAATTCAAATAGCTTAATTAGATAAAAAAGAAATAAAACTTATATATGATATGTACAATCTTAACAACAAATAGATTTATATTCTTTAAGGAAGTTTTTTTTTTTTTTAAATATATAAATTAGAATTTTAAATTCTTTTTTTTAATTCTTTTTTTTATTTTTTACTTTCTATATTATATAAGATTCTAAATATTATGCATTAATTTTATAAAAAAAATAAATAGATTATATTTTATAATTTAATATTTAATTTTTTTAACATAATAATATTCTAAGTACAAAAAATAAATATAATATTTAAATTTTTTTTAATTATCTTATTTCAATCATATGTATTAAAATCTTTTTAAAATTAAAATATGATATTTTAATAGAATAAAAAAATATCTAATAAATTTAAAAATAGACCAAGTAAGAATAACTTTCAATTGGTATTTATTCTTATAAGTTTTATAAGAATAATAAGGATTTTTTAATACATGATAAAAATCTAAGAAAACATAGAAGAACATCAAGTTATTTATAGAATTATTTAATAATATTGATTTTACTTTTTCTATCTTTAGATAAATAATAATAATAATAATAATGAATTATAAAGCCAAAGTATATAGAAATTTATTAATTTTTGAAGAAGAACAATAAAATCTTGCAAAAAAGAAGTTGATTGTAATTTTAAAACTAAACCAATAATTTGATTGGCAAGGAAAATAGAACAAACCTTAGGCAAAGAAAGACACCATGCTCATTTGACAAATTTGATACAAGGATTAAGCAGTTAATATATGCAGAAACAATTTTTATTGTAATATTTCTTCTTCTTGTTAAATTTACAATCTAAAAACCATAGAAACAATTACACATAAGATCTTAAAGTATTATCAAGCTTAAAATATATAAAATTAGATAATTTTATTTATATGCAAAATAATCCCTAAATAATAAAACTTATGATCTATGGAAAGCAACAATACAAGACTAAGCAATCTTTGCAACTTTATTTTTCTCACAATTCAAAAAAAATTAACATTATATGGTGGCTTTCATAAAATTTATCAATGTGAGATATTTGGATCCAATATAATACAAATATTTTTAAAGAAAAACTACAGAATAATATAAAAGTAAGAAAATATAATCTAAACATGATTGATAAAATATGATTAAAAAAAATTCTATAAAATAACCTAAAATATGATTGAAGCATTGTGTTAGTTTCTTGTATAGATAGAATAGAACTTGGATGGTAGAAAAAATACTAAGATCTGAAGAAAATAGTTTATTTAAATAAAATAATATAATTATATTTAATAGGATCACAATCCATGTTTTTCTAAATCCATAGTCTTAACAAGGTAAGGCCTTGTGTACATTAAAACTACAATTGTGTTTGTCCAAAACCTAGGATATTAAGATATTGGGAGCTTATGTTCTTAT
The DNA here is from genome assembly GCA_036785485.1 of Physcomitrellopsis africana. Classification (NCBI taxonomy): domain Eukaryota; kingdom Viridiplantae; phylum Streptophyta; class Bryopsida; order Funariales; family Funariaceae; genus Physcomitrellopsis; species Physcomitrellopsis africana. The sequence continues at coordinate 61,365 of JAWRVF010001014.1, forward strand.
ATTCTTACTAATCTAAGGGGCACTTTATACTTAAAAGACAAGGTGAGAGATCTTAAATTTTGAATATTTTGATTGGTGAAAATCAAGAAGCCTCCTTATACTTAGAAAACATAAGTCCAAAGGCCCTAAGAGAAAAAAAATGAAGTGGAATGCATTTTTTTTCCTACATAGTATACATAGTATTGTCTTTTGGAATTTTCATTGGACCTATCTCAAAGAGGTAGTTTTTAATATAAAAAATTTAAGAAGTTATGTCAAAAAATACTTTAAATAACTATTTAAAAAATAAGAAATATTATTTTAATACTTCTTATAATTATTTGAATCAAGATATGGATTGACGTATATAGACTTGTAATAGAAGAATCATTGCTTTGTCTCATGGCCTTTTCTTACTTTTTAATATATCCAAAGGACAAGACTTCCAAAGGAAGATTTTTCTTCACCAAGCAAGGGACCTTAGTAAAGCTTTTGAACCATGACCTTTCAAATAGGGCTTCTAGATATAAAGTGCCCCTAAGGCATCAAGATCACTCTAGTTATATCAAAATAAATAAATAAATAAACTCCATGAGAACTTCATCTGAAATGCATATAACTCCTTGGCAAATAAGAGGGCTTGCTAATGTATCTAACAAGTCAATATTTAATACACTGTTTTGACCCAAAATCATTGACAATTACAATATCATCCCCCAACATCTATCTGCATCCAGCATTTCAAGGCTTCAATATAGTCAGAAACATTCTGCAGTGTACACAGGGATTCCTGGCTTGGATGGGGTTTGCAAGCAGCATTTTGTCCTACTGTGTCTGATCTAGTTTAGGTTGTGGAAAGCAAGGCTGTCTGTGGTGATGGGCATGTTTGTCAGATTATGCAAGATAACATATCTTGGCCGCCTACCTGGCAGCAACATTGATATTCTGTAGGGGTGGAATCACCAGCTAGGAAAGTAGACTGATGATAGGACGTTGTTGCTCCACTTGTCAGCAAAAGGCGGCCTGTCTTTCTGCAAATTTACAATTCCTATATACACACCTGTATGGTACGGAGATCTGCACCTTGTGGAAGAGAATTTGGGACAGGGCCTGCCACGTAATGTCCTTCTCTTTTCCTTTGTTTGTTGGTTTGTCCTGCCCTGGTGCTGGGGAGGCCAGAGCTTGCCAGTGCCTTGCAATGTCCTTCCAGGGCATGGGGACTATGAATGTTGCTGATCAATACACAATCCACTAACTGATGGAGATGAAACAGTGTAAACCAAATACATGCAGAGCCATGCTAGAACAGATGCTCATTCCAATACTTACATTACAGAGGTAATAATTTAAAAAAAAAAATAGAAACCATTACATTTAATCCAGTATGCTGTTAACATTGGGAGACTCATGGAGTATTGCATGTATGACTATTTTATGCAAACAGTGTAAATATAATACTTTTGTATCATTTCTACAATACTATATAAAACTTTAACTCAGGATGATATGAGATGTGAATACTATATTATTGAACAAAGTACATAAGAGTCTAAAACTTAAATTCCTAATTTAAATTCTCTTAGGACACTTTTGCAGAAATTAAGGAATTTGAAAATGACATCCTTTATCCTTTTCATGAATTTTTTAAGTTGATCCTTAAGCAGGTGTAGTACAAGAGGACATCATGAAGCATCAACTCAATCCAAGCAAGGATGGATGAATGTATGAATGTCCTGCCCTGGGCTGGTCCTATTTAGAAGCTAGAGAGTGATAGCAGGAAAAGAGAGCAAGGAGTGGCACTCACATATATCCTAGAGTGCATGAGCTCCATGGCAAACACTGCTTGCCACCCTAAAGCCTCTCTCTCTCTCTCTCTCTCTATCTATCTCTTGCTTTGTCTTCCTGTTATCCATCCAATTTTAAGTTGTGAGCACCACGTGGCCTTTTACTAACTATTTTTATCCCTTTGTCCATCCATTTTTGTGTTGCGAGTATCACAATCATTTGTCTGAGAATGTTAGAAGCTGAGAATAAATTAGCAAAAATGTATGTATCTGATAATTTTTCAGTGAATTGGGCTTCTACTGATGTCATCTTTCAACAGGCTATAATTTTCTAAACCTGAGAATTCAAAAGCAATCAATGCATGACTCTAGTCATGATTGTTCTATAAAATATAAAAAGATAAAGTATAAAATTTTCTTCCTTCAAGAGAAAGTCATATGCTATGATTATTTCACATGTGTCACACTCACCTTATTTGCAGCACTTTCTAATATTTGTATTGAATTCATTATCCTTCTCTGATCTACTTCATGAAGTAGAATTTCATATTTATAGAAACCATTGCATAAAGAAAAACGAAAAAGGGTAATAAGTCAATCACAAAAGGGTATTATTGCAAGATTTTGTTCAAAATTATTACAACACATGAGTTTATTTGCAAAGAGTATTCATACATCATTTCTAAGTTTACAGTATAGAATATATTAATAAATCTAAAAAATTATTACCATATGAATGATGTCAAATTTATTGAAAGTTTTTAAATTAGATCTTATTATTTATTCAAGCACACATATGTATGTATGCATGTATGTATGTATGCATGCATGTATGTATGTGTGTGTATATACATGCATTTAGGAGGTTTAGGGCAAGATTTTATTTGATCTTTAGGATGTCCGAAAACATTCTCAAATATCAGAATCCTAAATTCTTGTAATTCTTACAATTTCGATTTTTTTGTATATATATATATATGTATATTCTATTAATATGTTTTAAAAATATGTAAAAACATTGAAACAATCAGTTTAAATTGGCTTCAGCCAGTGCAAGGAAAAATACTTTATTAAAATTATAAAATCACTTCTAATACATACAAAGCATAATACCAGGCAAGTGTTATGACAATAGTATCAAATTTGAATTAAATTGAAAATTGTGTTTTTTTTTAATTGAATGAAATTACAATTGAACAAAAAATATATCTAAGTAGATTATTAAAGTGATAACTTTATTACCCATAAATGTACACAATCAATGAAATTGTAAAGCCTTAACCATCCAAAAGAATGGTGGTAAACAGAATATGTTCATGTTTGTGTTTTCACAAACAATGACATCTCTTGGAATTTTACTTTGAAAGTATGTACCAAAGGATTTACAATTTTATTTGCATTTAAGAAAAAAAGAAAAGAAAAAGGAATTGAAGTTGAAGATGTCATGCACTATTTCTTGATCCAACAGAAGAAGAAGAAGAAGAAGAAGAAAATTACATACAAACATATATGAGATTTCCATTTTTTTTTTAAAGTTCAGAAGAGTAATGGTCATCATTTGTTAATGTTTATATCTAACATGATTGATTAGTGCTTCTAATTATGATGACAAGGATATAACTAGAAAAGAAAAAGAAGATTAAAAAACCCATCAAAGTTTGGGATGAGAATGCATGATTCCATGTAAAAACTGCAAACCTTGTATGAGGAACCAAGTAGGATGATGTGTGGGAGAAAATAAGAAACCAGATAACTATTTTGTTTAAAGATAACTGGAAAGAGTGAGCAAGAGAGTCTACAGTAAATAGGTGTATAGTTATGAGTAAGAGGTACAGTAATTATTGTGCAAGCTCAACGAGTGGCTTTGAAAATGCATTGCATCTATTAAAAAAAAAAAAAAAAAAGAAAAAAAAGAAGAAGAGGAAGCTCCTTGTAAACAATAACTATCTAGTGCTGTTTTGTTTCTATTTCAACACAGGAATTGAGTTGTAGTACCATCACTCTGGCCCATCCCCCCCCCCCCCCCCACACACACACACACACACACAGAAATCCCTTTTCTCCCTTGTGCTGTGGGCAATGACAATTGATGCATGATGTGCTATAAGTTTTTAAGAAATCAATTCACAGTTTTAAGAAAGCAAAAGAGAAAAGAGAAAATAGACAAAAAGAAAAAAGAAAAGACAGAAAGACAACAACAGAATAGCAAAAGCAAAGCAATTCTTCCACACCACACTAGGCCTGGAAGACCATATGCAAACCAGCACACCCTCACTCTCACACCACCCACACTAGTGTACTCAACACACATATCCACAAAAGAAGAAAGTACACACATATTATTTTCAAAAAGCCAATATGTGTTGAAGTGGTAAGTGCTTGCAAAGAACATCACACAATAATGACAACAACAACAACAATGAGAAAGCAAAGATTGACATGGCTACCTTTAAAAGTGCAACGTGGTGCAAAATGTGAAAATCGTTGAGTTATTTGAGGTACCGGAGAAAGCAAGAGACACACTTTTGGAGAAATAAAACTGACGGGAACCGTTCCCGACACCAGGAAAAGCTCCTGAATCATAGAGTGAGGTTAGCACTCCTTAATCTACATTCTTTCTACCTTAGAGCGGCAATAGGGGCCGTTTTCCAGGTGGGGAATCCTGGGTGAATCCCCGCATTCATTGCTAAAGCAGGGAACCAGTTTCTGCTGAAAAGAATGTGGGCCCTATTGCCAGAGCAGATTGTGCCGTGGCTAAAACGGAATAATGAGGAACAGTCAGCACGGCCCAACGCCGTCGTCACACGCGTCCCTGTATGATCGTTGAACAGAGACCAAGGACCCACCCACTCGGTAATAAGCACCATGGCAAAGAGTACTGAGATGAATCGGTCGACAAGTGGATGGATGTATGACCCGTGAATGAGGACGTCACCCAACGCCGCCTTCTCTTCTCCTCTTCTGCTCTGTGTGTCATTCTGAACTCAGACTGTTTTTGCATCCACTCATGCACATTCTCCCCACCTTTCAGCACCGAGTCCGCCACCATCTCACGGCAGCCCGTTGCGATTGATCCCTTAAACTCGGCAGCACTCTTCGTGAGCTGACGAGTTGCGCTGTTTCATAACTTTTATCTCGTTTCCAGTCCTGGCCTTACACTGGTACGTGATGTCTCTTTTAGCACAACTACAGCACTCGATATCCCCTGAGTACACTTCGACTCTTCTGCATGAGTAGTATTGCTTGTGTGTTTCTGAACAGTATTGTGAGTTAGTCTGGAATTCGAAATTTGACGACAATTTCTGCTGGTTCCATGCGAAGTGGTTTAGGGTATAGGCGTTGCTGTGTTGTTGTTGTTGTTGTTGTGGAATTTCGGGACACGTCACTTGGATAAAGCTTGCGGGGTGTACACTGCGGTTTGAGAATTGTGAAGGAGGTGCGGCGGTCGGTTGTGTTTTTGGAGGTAGTGGGATAGGAGTTGTTTGGTGGTCGAAAGAGCCTGAAGTTGGTGTGTAAGTGATCGATTGGGTTGCACTGTGGAAAGTTTGTTGTTATCGACTTTGACTCTGATTACTTTGGTTACTTTGGCTGTGTGGTTTGCAATTTGTAGGATGTTGTAGGTTTATTTGGCACGTTTTCTAGAGCTTTGTGGAGCAATGCTGCCCAGGCTTACGATGACAGCATCCGGGAACCTGTCATGTTTGGTTTCGTCTAGTTAGTGGAGTGGTGGCAATTGTCTTCGAATACTGGATTGTTCATGTGGGGGACACTGTGCTGCTCATTCGGTAATCGTGCTGGTGTCTACCTTTTCAGAATTTTTTGATGAGTATCTTTCGGATCCTTTCCTTGATTATGCAACTATTTTGGCATATTCTCTTGTTTCCAACGGATTTAGAACTCAGCGGGGTTCTTAAACTGTAGACGAATATCTCTCTCTCTGTATATATATATATATATATATATATATATATATATATATATATATATATATATGCATATATGGATATATGTTGTTTTTGCTATTATTGCCATTACTATTTACTAAGTTTTTGGCTGGCGTGAATCCCATGGGTGGGGTTGCCGAAGTCTTATCGTTTGTTGACCTCTTGCGATGCTTTGGAGTTTGATTTTTTGTGGAAGGAGTCGGCTTGGAATTGTTCATTCTAAATTCTTGTTGTATCTTGCAATCGCAGGACTTGAAGAAGAACCGACGACATCTTGAGATATTAGAACAGATGGTTTTTGGTTGACGGTAGCTGGTTTGGCGCAGTGCTTTCGTTGTGATGCTGCATTTACATTATCGTTGGGTTATTTCTGAAGCGAAGGGCCATTGATCTTGCCTAGCATTCAAGGTGGACGAGCCAGACTTGCAATTAAAGCCAAATGTCGACTTACCTTGGGGACAGAGTGATGGAAATATTCCATGTGCTGACCCTTCTGAAGATGAATCTTGGTTCTAAACGGTTTTTCTCTTTGTATCAGATTTTTTTAGAGGGTAATTAAGGAAAAGAGGATTTATTTGATGTGGGTTTGATACCAGCATCAGGAAAAGAATTGATACCCTCGTAGATCTTGCCAAAATTATAATTCGCTGGTATCTGGAGTTTACAATTTACATTTCGCTGCAAAGTTCTGTTCAGTGCTTTGATCAGCTGGAGTGGGTAGAAGAAATCCAGCTTTCTTTTTCCTTTGAGCGGTTTTTCAAGTGAAGGATCAAGAAAGGACCTAAACAGGAAGATGGCACACGAAACGCCGGGAACACTGATGTTCTACATATACATTTTAATTATAATTGGACTTGTATTGTTTGCTGGCTTGATGTCTGGTCTCACCTTAGGTCTGATGTCGCTCAGCCTGGTTGATCTTGAGGTTCTTCAGAAGTCTGGAAAGCCCGCTGACAAGAAACATGCCGGTACGCTTCATGAAAGTCTACGTCCGACTCAGATGTTTCTTGCAAGCTTGACGATCAGATTTGCTCAAGATTGCATTGTTTGTGAATTTCAACGAGGATATTCACGTGGATGGGCGGTCATCGTATTTTTGATATAAATGTCTTGTTTTTATTTATTTTTTCTTTTATTATTTGATCGACGCTATTTTGAGTATCTTTTTGGATTTTATCCTCAGGTAAAATTCTTCCAGTGGTCAGAAGACAGCATCTACTTCTCTGCACTCTTTTGATTGGAAATGCGCTGGCCATGGAGGTGCGTTTTTAGTGTCGGAGCTTCTGAAAAAATAGCCTCTACAGCTTATCATTGAATGCAATGTCCGCATTTGTTCTGAAGATTGCGTTGTGCTTCTTCGGATAAAAGTCTGTAGTCACTTGATTATGGATTGTCAAATTGTGATCTAACATGTGGGCGTTGTAGGATACCAATCATCTTGTCTAGATTGAATGTGTGTACCAAGGTTCTGGTTAAAAGGGAGACTAGTTTTATTAAACAGTCTTTGAAAACTTGGATGTTTGCAGGCACTCCCAATTTTCCTCGATTCGTTGGTCCCGGCGGTGGGGGCCATCCTCATTTCTGTAACCTTGATTCTTTTATTCGGCGAGGTAAACCTCCTTTAATTTCCCCAGGCTGTAAATAAGTGTCTCGGGCAGCTGCCTTAAATGTGTTGGACCTAAGAAGACTAAGGCCACAAAGTTAATCCTTGTGCTTCTTCTTGGATCTTAACATGAAAATCTATTTTTTCACAGAATCAACCAAGCTGGGTTTGTTACGTGTCATTCATGAGTAATCATTCCAAGAAACTTGCTACAACTGCTTGACGTCAGAACATGTACACTGAACCCTGTGAAGTTAAACAGAAAAAAAACTTGAAAAAATTATCAGGTTGTAGTACAGGGAATATCTCCTAACGTTCCAAACAATAAAATAATAAAAATAAAATGCAAAAATGATAAGGTTGGCACTGGACGAGTGAATCAGGAAATAATTATGATGTATGTGACATTGCAGTGACATGGTAGGCCCGTTGTGATCAATAGATGTTTATTGTGTTAACGAGTTGTGGCTGAGTTCAGATCATACCCCAAGCAGTTTGCTCACGATACGGATTAGCTGTTGGAGCTGCAGCGTCACCAGTTGTTCGATTACTTCTTGTAGTTTTCTTCCCAATCGCATTTCCAATCAGCAAGGTGGGCTATTCCCAAATTATCCGTACTCGATAACCTATTGGGTTGTAGGCTTCCAGCACGTTAGCTGAAAGAACTCAGCCATGCCAAAGTCAAGTATTTTATGGAGATTTGTAGTTGCACCTTAAGTTTCGTTCACATTGTTGTGCAATGTACCAGGCAATCACTGGGCTGAATTTTAAAGAGTGGATCGAGATGCAGATTTTTTCCGTCAAAGGTAGACCTCATCAACGCAAGTCTGACCAGTAGTTTTCTTGATATTAAACGGTCTTACAGTTTCTGTTGGTCGTGCAGCTACTAGATGCGATCCTTGGGAAAAAGCATGGGTCTCTCTTTCGGCGCTCTGAGTTAAAGACCCTCGTGGATTTTCATGGTGATGAGGTACCATGACTTTTGTATTATTTTTTACATAACTGGGCTGTCTTGGTTAGGGGAACCACTTCTTTGAAATCAAGATTTTTTTTTCTGGATCTGCTGATCCTTAGAGAAAAATAAATCATGGAAGTATGTTGGTCGTTCACGTGGTCTCTTTCCACTACGTCATGTGTAATGACTGAAACTCCAGAATAATGCTATGGGATCTCTCTTCATTTGGAATGTGATCGACGGTTACAGTCATGGCATTACCTAGTTAATGTAAAGGAGCTATGATAAGAAATGGGATTCGTCCATTCAAAGTTGTATCGTCCTCCCTGCAGAGAGTGTAACTTCTGCTCAGCAAGTCTTTTGGGTCACACAAAAATTCCTTACTGACGTGTCATGTGGGCGTTTATTATTCAGGCTGGAAGAGGTGGAGAGTTGACTCGTGACGAAACATTAATTATTGGTGGAGCCCTGGAGTTGACCGAGAAGACCGCTAAGGACTCGATGACTCGGATCGAGGATGTTTTTGCATTGAATGTCGATGATAAACTTGACATGTGAGTTACGATCAATTTAGTTTTCAACTTCCACCAAAGTATGCAAAATAGAACCAAAGAGGTTGGCGGTTCAAATCCCAGCTGAATAATCACAACCATGCCTGATGGAACTTCCGCAGGGTATAACTCTGCCGTGTCAATAATAATAATAAAATAAAAATAAAATCTCCCCAACTTTTTCAGTTACTTCAAAATTAGAATTCAAGAAGTGAACCGAGTCTTCTATACTTCACCAGTTCTTCGCCATAATTACGTTTTAGTTTCAGGAATTATGAATATTTTACATCTGGAACTTCTGGTTAATATACTTTACGGAGTAAATGTTTGTGATTTAGAATGTGCTTTGGAAATCTTAATTGTATGTTTTTTGGTATTTGAAAAGTTATTCTTGACATGTGCTTTGATGTAGTGCAGGGAAACAATGAGGACTATTATGGCGAAAGGGCATAGTAGAATACCTGTATATGCCGGGGATAAAAATAATATTATTGGTTTACTACTTGTGCGTAAATTTTTTCGGCACCATGTCATTGACATCATACTTCAGTAGTGAAATTTCTCTTTTACTGTAATAGTCGTAGAGTTAAAGGGACGTTTGTGCCTTGATTTTTTTGCAGCTACTGTGCAGCATTGCTGACGTTTACTTTTGAATTACCCTCCAAATGATAATCATCTGAATTTTTATATGTAGGTGAAGAACTTGTTGACACTGCCTCCTCAGGACGAGACTCCAGTGCGACGTTGCACAATCCGGAAAATTCCGAGGTAATTGAAAGCTTCTCTGGTTATATTCTGCCACGAATTGTGTATACGTTGCGGCACTTCCAGAAGTTAGAATGCGACCTAACTGATGACCTAATTTTTTTGTTAAAGAGATTTCGGCTCGGTGTCTGTTTTATTCCCTCATGAACAGGGTCTATCGATGCTTCTAGCAATTGGATCATATGTCTATAATGATGTCTTTGATTTGTAAACATTTCAGAATTGCCGAGGAGGTGCCATTGTACGATATTCTAAACGAATTTCAGAAAGGTCATAGTCACATGGCAGCAGTTGTTAGGTACAACAGGGAGAAGACCGAGTCACTTTCACGAAGCAGGCAACAGAGTCACAGGCATCCCAGAACTCTACGCAACTCAAAATCGATACGTGATACTACGTCATCTCGATGTAAGCGCTTCTTTGATGCGTCAGTGAAGGCGAAGTGCATGTTGAGTGCATCCCTGAAATGAAAAACTTTGCCCTGATTGTATTTAGAACGTCATTCCTGCTTAGACCTGGTACGCTTCAGATTTTAACTTCAAAAAAATAGTATTTGAAGTGGTTCCAACACGTTCTCCAGATTCAGGTTTGGGATCTCAAAACCTTGAGTCTAGAATTGAGATGCCTGATGAAGTTCGGGAGAACGATTTGGGGAATAACGTGAGAACACAATCTTTATCTTCGATTCCACCGCCCGTCATCAAATTGAATGACGAAGCTACTCGGGGTCAGCTTCTACCACAGCGGCAGTCCAAGAAATGGGTTAACTCTGTGGATCGAGATGTTATAGAAATTCGTGAGGGATCTTTGCCAAGCTATGCAAACGATGAGGAGGTTGTGGGTATCATTACTATGGAGGACCTGATTGAAGAACTCTTACAGGTTTAGTCATTGCTCAGTCCAATTCCGTAGTGGGAGTTCTTCCAATTCCTCGTCATGCATCAACTTGTTCGTCATAGTCATGTCATTATTGGGTTTTTGAAAATCTAAAACATCACCTTTATCTAGAGGGCATGATTTAACGGAGGAATTTCGGAGCAAAGAGTTGGTCATTATTAAATCAGGTGTATTTTTTTTTGACTCTCATCATCTTGGATTTTTTTTATCAGGAGGAAATTTTTGACGAAACGGACGAGTACGTAGAACAACACAACACGTAACTCTCTCTCTCGCGCTCTCTCTCTGGTTTTACATATCTCCAGTCTCTAAATTCAGATTGTTTTAATGTTTATCCTCACTTCAATTCAAATCGTTGTGCTCACGTAGGAGCCTCGTTAGATCAATTAGTACTGGAGGTGCAGGTTAATACACATTTGAATGCTTGCATTTCGTTTCTACCATGTCAGGAAAGCGGTTCTGAACTGCAGTTCTGGTGCCTGAAATGTGAGAGAAGTGGTATTTATGTCTTAGTTTAACTTTTCATTGGGTACGCCTGCAGGATAAAGTTCAACATGCAATCACCAGGAAGGAGAAGCCCTGCGTCCCCATTATCAGACACAACACCTACGATTTCATCCATGGTCTCTCCTGTAGTTGACAGCACTCTGCCAGCTTCACCCCCGTCTTCTGCACCTAATACTCACAATGTAACACCTGTCAATTCGGTCTCTCCCTGGACATCCCCGTCTTTGTCACCGCTTTCAGTTTCCTTGGCCCCAAATTCTAAAACCGAAAGCCGGTGGTCTACAAGGAATTCCTAGAAAGTAAGTTGTTGCCCTTGATGATCCGAGTGGAGTTCGAAGGGTTGAAGGCTCTCAGAATATTTGAAGAGTGATTTTAGGTTGGTTCACTTCTTTTTCTCCGTTCATAACAGGTGTATATTATGATGCCGGATTTAGTCAGGCGGTGTTCCAAGTTCTTGTTATTCTATTATGCCGGGCTCGTTCACTCTGAAATCAACCGTGGTGCGCTTATTGTTATAAAGGACAGAGTTGTAGACATTGTATCTACCTTTTGTGGAGTTCTGTTGTATTTACGTTTATTCTATTATGCAAGATACGAATACATTTATCAGGCCTCAATTTTGGCTGACTTCAGCGAGTGTTTATTTGTACTTCAATTTTAGTGGGTTGGGATCAATAGTGGTTAGAGTTTGATAAAGCCATTTGTGACGTTGATACGTACGACTGGAAAGAATCTTCTTAGGCAAGTTGGTGACAGAGAACACTCGATGAAAACTTGAGTATCCGAACCCTGTTTCGCTCAAAAAGGTGTTCTCAAACTAGTCAGCTTTTGTAAACTGAAAATCCTCATTTTATTTCCTTATCAATTAACAGGCTTACTTACGAGTGTTGTAGAATGCAATCTTTCTAACAGAACCATTGTTTTCAGTTTTAGTGGTACGCTTGTTTGCACCAGGAATCAAGAATATACGCAGAACAGAAAGTCAGGATTCTAGTGGGTGGAGATGTATGTTGCATGAGTCAGCAGTAATAGGGATCTTCATCGATTCAAGACTAAACACAAGACTTCCACAAGAAATGGAGCAAAAGTTTTTAACGATGTAGAGCAGATGTAAAATCTCACATCATCTTAAGCCGAATACAGCGTTTGCATAAACCTCTTTGTGGTTGGCAGGCCTCGCCCAAATTACTGTTCGGAACCAAATTTCGTTTGTTGACATTCAACCACAGAGACAGCATCTTTTTTTTTGTACCCACAACTGCTGTACAGCCTTCAAGGATTGTCGGACCCAGTCCTTCAAGACCATTAAAGTAACCCATGGCAATGAAATGTGGCTTCTGCGACGCCACACAATTGGAATGATTTACTGGAAACACGGAAGCGGAGAATCGATCTGACTTGTGTTCCCCATCTTCTTCGAACATTCCCATCACCCCTAAAGTACACATTTTGACAATCAAAATGCTTATATTACTTTGGCTCTCTGCGAATCTGATGATCTCGGGGGACCATGGCACTCCAGTACCCTCGGCCACAGTAGTTAGGGTTTCAATTTTTTGGATCACAACAAAAGAACAGTTTTGACTGTACTCACCACTAATCAAACATTTTGCAACTAGGTTTAAATTGGTTGTCCCAGTTACGGAACATCTTGATTGAAAGTGAGATGACAAACAAACATTTCAGATTAAGGTTTAGAATGTTATGGTAATTTAGTCAAATTTTAATTCGGTTTGTGCAAATCAAAGTTGCAAATCTTGGAGTAGTGTGTTTGTAAAAATAATAAGTGAAGCCTATAATATGTGCAAACAAAGAACAGTAGAATACAATGTAATTACTTAAATAGCAAATGAACTTAGTGTATATCTAAACTGATATAAAACCTCATTCAATTGGATTAGTAGATTATAGTTACACAAATAAGAAAATAAGATTAAGGAGCTCCAATTATCTACATTCAACCATACAAACCACAATTCAACAAACATTAATATCTTACAAGCTTAAGACAATATTAGATCTAAAATACAACCTAGCGATTATTAATTATATTAATAGATAATAGTATTTGAAAGCTTTTATAGTTAATGGTTGTAAAAAAATATTAAGTAATAGAATTCTTAATAAAGTTACACGATAAATTTTTTTGAGTCCATGCTTCCAAATAATATTTGATCTAAATTTAAATTCAAATATCTTTAGGCTATATTAAATAGAAATAGAAAAGAAAAGAAAAGAAAAGATATTAAGTTGTAGCTATTGTAAGAGATATAAATCTAAATTAAATTTTAAAAAGAATATATACTAATATATCATTCAAAAAAAAGTAAATAAAGAGAAGATATGTATAAAATTAAAAAGAATTAGAATGACTATTGTCAAATATAAAGAAACTTAAGAATCTTGAATTAAGATTGGAATATAAAAAACACATTGATAAGATTGAGAATGGCATCAATCTTGCTTCCATATACATACTAACAATGAAGAAAGCCATGTTGAAACTTTTTAATGACAAAGCTTTTGTCCGAAATATCCAAATTATAGGTTTCTTCTATAATATCTATTTAAAAGAAGGAAACTTTTGAAACAACTTTTTATTTTTATATAATATATATTAAAGAATTAATAAATCTAATCCATGTTGTCGTGATGCACTTGTGGCAAGTGAATCAAAATTGAATAGGCTTATATAAAAACTATAGTATGAAAAGGATTAAAATAGAATTAGTTCTAAAATTATAATATAAAAAGAATAATAATGGAACTAATTCCAAAATTATAATATAAACAAGAATTAAAAAAGATAGGATCAAACCATAAAATATTTTAAAAAATCTTTAGAAAATCTTTTGGTATTAGGATATTGATCAAAGAATCTTTTGATATCAAAGTATCAACTAAAGAATATTTAGTATTAACTAAATATCAACTAAAGAATCTTTAGTATCAAGATATCAATTAGAAAATCTTTTATTATTAGGATATCAATTAAAAAATCTTTTGGTATCAAGGTATTAAATAGAGAATCTTTAAGATATTAAAATATCAACTAAAAAATCTTTAGGATACCAAGATATTAACTATAAAATATTTAGGATACCAAGATATTTCAAAATCAAGTATCAGATAAGTATCAAGCAAGTACCTACATATGTGTTGGGTATTGCTCAGGTATCGGCTAGACACCTATTTAAATCCTTCTAGGATAGTAAATATATATATATATATATATATATATATATATTTTTTGGATTTTAAAGGATTTCTTGAAAATGGTGAAGTAGAAGAATCAACTAGGATATCTTAAGAGAATCTAAAGAGAATCTAAAGGATATCAACCAAGGTATCTTAAAAAAATCTAAAAAAAATTTGAAAGGTATCAACTAGGGTACAAATTGGGATATCACTAGATTTGATCGGTATCATATTGTAACACATTTATGTAGTGAAAATATAAATAAGAATGATTTTTTAATTAGCATTTAATCATCTTGATTCAATAGGAATTCAAGATGCTTAAGAAAGGTTTTATGAAAGTCTCTTAGATTATTTTCTTGTCTTAATAGCTAATAGATAAGAGTTAGTTATAAATTTTTCTTTCTAAGTTGTAGAAACTCTTTTACTGCCTTAAAAAAAAGCCATAAATTAATAAAAACATGATAGAAGAAGTAATTAATTAATATGGTTGATACTATAGTTAAGTTGAGGATAGAATTGGGCTTAAAAATCTCTAGCATAGGTTGGATTGATATCTGGGGATTGACCATTTGTAGGACAAGGTCAAAATCAGATCTCCAACAACTAAAATAGCTATAGAGGGCAAAATATGGGATCATTCAAAGATTGGTGATTAGGATTTTAGAGCTAGCTTTAAGCTTGTTCTAAAGACAAAAGATTCATTTTCATAAGTTTTGGGATGACTTTGTAATTATAATTCAAAGTCAAGATTTGTATTGGTAATTTGGATTTTATATAATAAAATTAGGACTAGCACTCCTGGTTAGTTTGTACAATTGGTATAATATTTATAATTAAAAAATTGACAAGATATAGCTGATTGGAAGCGCTATGAATATAAATTTTTTTATAATAATCTAATAGTGCAATTGAGAGATATTTGATCATTAGTATAAAGAGGTACTAAAAGTTGGCAGTTTGGGATTGTTTAGGATTTACGTGATATCTTAAGATCTACTAGTCAAAACAAGGTAAAATTTGGCATGGTATTAGAGGACTTGGAAATCAAGATTTTTATTAATTTTGAGCTGAAGTTAATAATTAAAGAAGGAGAAATCACTACTAGAACATTTGCATCAACTTTCAAGTTGGTAGCCAAGTGATATTAGTATGGATTTTGGAAGCTTCTTCACAATCTATAAGTTGGATTGTACTAAAATTTTCTATACATATAGAAGATTTATAGTGGCATTTAAGTACAAAATTTTATATCAAATGGACTATTAGATTAAGAGTTATAGCTTGTTGAAGCTTATTGATTAGGATTAGGGCTTACAAAGAAAAATCAAAGTTAACTAATTGTAAAAGTAACAAGGCAATTGGAGTTTGTGTATGATTGAGGTTATCAAAAAAAATAATTTTGAGCACTTTATATTGGCTTTAAATAATTTTGAATTAAAATTCGAATTACATTCTTCTTATATGAGTGAAATCTATTAGGATTTCTTGCATATTTGTCAACCACAACTTTACCTTCTATATCCAAGTGCTCGGTATATTATTTAATAAGACAATATATAATACAACACCAAGTTGATTTGGATTAGGCTTGAAATAGGCCTATATAAACTTATTAAGATTTAAAAGTGTGAAATATATAAAATTAGGATTTACTTCTGACTTCTTTATGTTCTTGCAATTTCTCTAGTTTTTTTTCTTTGTTTAGTAGGCAGCCAAGATCCTCGTAATCTCTTGAAGATGGCTCTCTTTCTTTTACAATACACTTGGTACTTCCGTTGAGAGATTCTTCAAGGCTATTAGGTGTTAAGAAAATGGAAGAAACATGAAGATTTGGGAGTGTTGAGGAGATGTCGAAGGCACTTTTAAAGTATATGGAGAAGTAATCATAGGAACAATGAAGGATGAAGTACTTGCAAATAAAAGAGAAGAATGTTTCTAAGGCTCTATAGTTTGACATCAATCAAGCATGGAGATTCAAAAGTAGAAAGATATCTAGGTATTTTAAAATCTATATGGGTGAAATGAAATTATATCAAATTTTTTATAGAAAGATGTGTCTAAATTTTATACTTGCTTGCGTTCCTGAAGTCAAAGAAAGAATCAAGGGCTTATATAGAGATGATATAAACTCTTGAGATTAATATGATGAAATTTTAAGAGAAGAGTTTCTTGAAGAAGATTAAAAGAGAATAATTAAGAGAACATTATTAAAATGGATAGACTAATGACTTGGAAAGTAGACGGGTTCCAAAAAATTACTTGGAGAATTTCAAAGGAATTTTTTTCAATTTCCAATAGTAGATTGTTACGGACATATATTCTGAAGGTTCATAGAATCGGATTTTGTAATGTTGAGGTGGATTGCTTATATTAAGTCATTAAATTAAGAGTTTAGACATGTTATGAAAAAAGATAATCTGATAGCAGATATGCTATTTTGAGTAAAATATGATAGAAAAGATGAGATGATTGAGGATATTAATCGTGTGGATATAAAGTTTTATTCAATTTTATAATTGAATAAAGAAGATATATCATTTCATGAAGAAAATTATGAAGGAGAGTTAATAGATATTGGATTTTATTTGAGCACATTAATCAAGCATATTCATTGGTCTATTAAATAATTTAAACAAATCAAGAAAAAAACATCCAAGTTCATATTACAAGGAGGATTTCTATGGAAGAGGCCAAAATCAAATATTGGAATGCCGCAACAAGTAGTAGGTACCAAAAAAGGTCAACAAAAATTACTCAAGGAATTTCATGATAATCTATGGGCGGGACATAGAGGAATTTGGACTATTTTTGCTAAATTAAAGGAACGATATTGGTGGAAGAATATGTATCTTTGTTTGTGAAATCTTGTATAACTTGTCAAATGTATTTGAATATACATCATTGAGATGGTTTACATCCAACATATCCTTTGGCTATTCATTTTAAGTGAGTTGTAGATTTGATTATTATGCTAATAAGATTATGACAAATGAAATATTTAATTTTGGCTTATGAAGATTTATTAAACCAAGTAGAAGGCAAGGCATTAAAAACAAAGTATATAGAAGGAATTTGCAATTTTTTTTTTGAGGATGTTATTTGTTGTTATGGATATGTGGGAAAGATCACTATAGATTGTAGAGAATTGGATGCACATAAAGCTTGTGAATTCTTTAAGAGATGCAAAATTAAACTATCATTGATTATTGCTTATAATCTAGAAGAGAATGCAAAAAGTGAACATAGACACCCACCAATTGTAAAAGCCTTGGTTAAAGCTTGTAATAGAAGAATAAAGGAATGGCCTTGACTTCTATCTTATACATTATAGGCTGATCGAATAACACATAGTTCAGTGACAAGATATATACTAGTGGAACTTATAACAGGTCAAAAACCTATTATGCCAATTGAAGAACATGTGCCAACTTGAAGTATGCTACTTTGGGAAGATGGATTAATAAGAAAAGAATTGTTAGCTATTAGAATTTGGCAACTTGAACAAAGATCAAAAGATGTAGAATTAGCATTAAAATGATTACAAGAAGCAAGTCTAAAGAATAAGGCTCGATTTGATAAACAATATCGATTGAGGCCAAGAGCAATTGAAGAAGGTGATTGGTTACTTGTTTATGACAGCAATTTGGATAACCAGCAAAGTACTTTATGGAAGTTTTTAAAACATTAATTTAGATCATATATAGTAGTAACAATCTATGACAATGTTAAATATTCATTGAAGTAATTGGATGGTATAAGATTGGAAATATCTATTGCTTAGAAGCAAGTGAAGGTTTTTAAAAGATGCAATGAAAAAATAAATATAGAGGATCATATTGAAGATATCAATGACTTTGAAGAAGATAATTGTATTGAGATAGATGATAACCTTTCAAGTCTTCTAATGTTGTATCAAATTTTACCTTGATTCAACTAATAGAACTTCAGATATCACAGAAATCTTAAACAACCCTAAATTACCAATTCTTGGTACTTCTTTGTACTAAAAATCAAATAAGTCTCAATTGCATTGTAAGATTACTACAAAATTTTATATAATCTTAGGACACTTAATCATCTACACATTGTCAAATTTTCAAATATAGATGTCATTTCAATTGCACACAATAGTTGAGAGTGCTAGTTTTAATTTTATTGGATAAAAACTTAATCCCTAATACAAGCCTAATTTTAAATAGCAATTGCTAAGTCCTCCCAAATCTTCTCAAAATAAGCCTAATATCTTTGAAACTAATTTAAAGCTAGCTCTTCAATTCTACTTGTTGATCTTTGAATGACTTGACTCCTTGCCCTTGGTGGCCATTTTTGGGAATAGAAGTCTAATTTTGATCCTATCTCATACACGGTCGATCCCCAAGTATCAATCCAACTTATTCTAAGGATTTTTAAGCTTAATCATATCTTCAATTTAATTTTAGTATCAATTATATTAATTATTTATCTTCTCTATCCTATTTTTATTAACTTATGGCTTTTTAAAAGTAGTAACATAGTTTATACAATCTAGAAGAAAAAATTAATAATTAACTTTTAATTTTGGTTGATTTTTCATAATCTGTAAGCTGGATTGGATTGAAACTTTTCAAACATATAAAAGACTTATATTTACATTTATATACAAAGTTTTACACCAAGTTGATAATTAAATTAAAAGTTATAGCTTATTGAAGTTCACTAAATAAAATTAAGATTTGAAATGAGAAATCTAGTTGCTTGATTGTGACAAGTAACAAAGCAATTGGGATTTATATGTAGATGAAATTATAGAATGAGTGTTTTTAAGCACTTTGTATTGACTTAAGCACTCTCATATTAATATTCAATCATATTTTTCTCATATGGATAAAACTTGTTAAGGGTTCTTGGATAATTGTGAACCGCAACTTCACCTTCCATAGCTAGGTGCCTAATGCATTTCCAAACAGGACAACATGTCATACAACAATGGGTTGGATTGGTTGGAACCTTGTTTATGAAACAAGCACTATCATGGTGTACTCTCTTGTATAAAAAAAGATCACCAATTTTGAACAACTTTGAAGTTTTTATGAAAGCATTTGTAGAAGCATTTGGAGAACATGATAAGGCTCAGTAGACAACAGCTAAGATCTGAGCATTACATCAAGGGGCACACTCTACATCAGTCTATGCATCTAATTTTAGGCAATTAGCGTAAGACATAAATTGGGATGAAGAATCTTTAATGAGCCAATTTTATTGGAAATTAAGAGATGATGTGAAGGATTTGTTATTGTCGCTTCCGGATCCACAATTGCTCAATGAAGCCATTAGCCAAGCCGTAAAATATAATAATCAATTATTTCAATGTCAATAAGATCAATAATTATAGGCTTTAATAAGATAATATACAATCCGATATATCCATGCTACATCAACAAGCGTTTTGAATTCACACTCAAAAATAAAAAAATATGCAACTTGATGCAGTTCAATTTAAATCTTTTAGTTTGCAAGAAAAGAAGCATTAGATAGAAGAAGGTTTATACTTATATTATAGCAAGGAAGGCCACAAGGTTGGCAATTGTCCAAAACAACAAAATCAAGACATTATCAAAATCAGGAATGTAATTGTTTAAGAAAACGATAATATTTAGCCACAATAGAGACCATGAGATTAGACAATCTAATATTACAAAATTATTTAGGTTCCTCTTTTTTTGCTCAACCTGCTTATTCTTTTACAATTCCTTTGTATTTGAACCCTCGGAAGCTTCAGACACACGCTTTTTTAGATTTGGGGGCATCTGCTTGCTTCATAATCTTCAATAATCTTTGAACAATACTTCTATAAGTGTGGTTTCATGGATAACACTATTAGAAGATAATGATCATCCATCTATTATCTCTACATAAATAGGTTTGGATTTCTATATTAGAAGAAATCTGCTTGTTATTCTCAAGTAATCTTAGTTGGAAAAGCATAATCCATCTATAGATTGGAGGTTGCAATGAATAATATTTTCAATAAAGATCCCTACAAAAAAAAATTTGAAAAAAGCCACAAATTGGTATACCTTTATTTGTTGGAGCAAGGACTTTCATAAGATCAATCGAAGAAGGTACACCGTTTGTTATTTATGCAACTCCAATTAAAAAAGATATGACTTCATTGGCAAGTATTCCACATCAATATAACAAATTTCAAGATATTTTTCAGAAGAAAAATGCCGATATATTGCCGGAATACCAACCATATAATTGTGCTATAGATCTTTAAGAAGGAATGCAACCATCTTTTGGCCCAATCTATAATCTTTTTCAAAATAAACTTTTGATATTAAAAGATTATATTGATGAAAATCTTACAAAGAACTTTATCAGACATTCAAAGTCTCCAATAAGTGCACCTATATTTTTTGTGAAGAAAAATAATGGTTCTTTATGTATATACATTGATTATCAGGGATTGAATAAAATAACTGTAAAGAATTGTTATCCACTATCGTTAATTCAAGACTCTTGGAACAACTCGGCTAAGCCAAGATCTATACTTAAATAGATCTTTGTGGAACATATAATTTGGCATGGATCAAGGAGGGAGATGAATAAAAGATCGTATTTTAGACAAGGTATGGATATTTTGAATATAATGTCATGCCTTTTGGACTAACAAATATACTTGCTATCTTTCAATATTTAATGAATGATATCTTTTGAGAATATTTGAATAAGTTTGTAGTGATTTATCTTGATGACATCTTGATCTATTCAAAAAATCTATAGGAACATGAGGAACATGTCAAATTGATATTTTAAAAGCTGCAAGAAACATGTTTGTATGCCAAACCAGAAAAATGTATATTTCTTCAACCTAAGATGGAATTTTTGGAATACATCATATCTATTGAGGATTTGATAATAGATTTCAAGAAGATAGAAGCAATTATACAATGGGCCATTTCAAAGACTGTGAGAGATGTACAATATTTTTTTGGATTTGCTAACTTCTATCAAATCTTCATAAAAAATTACTCTCAAGTTGCCGCCTTTCTTATTTGATTGATATATAAGGACAAGTTAGCAAATGGGGGCCTCAAGTAGAGAAGGCATTCTAAGATCTCAAGACGGCTTTTATTATAGTCTTAATATTGGTGCATCCAAACTTTACAAAGGCATTCTACTTAAAGACTAATGCTTCAAATTTTGCACTAAGGGCCATACTTTCAGAAATGGATATAGACGACAAATTCTATCTTGTTGCATTTTATTCTAAAAAGTTTTGTGCCACCAAAATTCATTATGAAATCCAAATTGAAACAATTTCGCCTTTGCGCCACTATGACATCAGTGCCTATTGATTCTAGTATCCTCAATGAGATGCATGCTGCAACCACTAATGATTTTTGGTGGTCTCCAATGTGGAAGGCAATGAAGGACTTTGTGCTCTCTTATAACATTTGTTCAAGATCCAAAAATCCTCGACATTGCCCTTATAGACTTTTATAATCTTTGCCTATTTCAAGATGGTCATGGTCTTCTATCTTGATAGATTTCATTACAGATCTACCACCATCTAATTCATTAGATAGCATCTTTGTAGTGGTTGATCGACTCATAAAGATAACTCATTTCATCCTTTACAAAAAGACTACATCTAGTGAAAAAATAGTAAGGCTCTTTTTTGATAATATATGTCGATATCATAGCCTATCAGATGATATCATATCTGATCAACGATCCCAATTCATACCTAAATTCTAAAAGTGTCTTTTTGAAATATTAAAGGTGGATATTAAACTTTCTTCGGCTTTCTATCCTCAAATTGATGGCCAAATAGAATGAGTTAATCAAGTATTGGAGAAATATTTATAATGCAGCATTGACTATCAACAAGACAATTGGATCTCATATCTACTATTAGCAGAGTTTGTATATAATAATACTGTTCATGCTTCAACTCAACAAATACCATTTTACTCCAACTATGGATATCATCCAAAGCTTGATCCGTAGAGTATTCTAAAGAATAATAATCTAGCGGTTGAAGGATTTGCAAAGCAGCTATTGCAACACCAAACAACCTTGAAGCTTCAATAACAAGCAACTAAAGATGCTGTCATAGAAATAAGATTTATTCCAATAACTATTTAGTTGATATAAATTAATAGAAGTAGATAAAATAAATTAATTTAATAATATCTTAGAACAAAGCTTCTTAGAAGCTTCATAGATGCAGAATCACCTTTATACATGTCTATAGGTGATTGGTAGGTTAAAAACTTGATCAATAAGCTAGCCACATGTCACACATGTTGGTAGCTTGTAGAACAAGTTAGCCATATGTCGCACATGTTGATAGCTTACGGAACAAGCCAAGTACGTGTACATGTGTGGAAAACTTGTCTTGTAAGTTTGACACATGTTTTGTAAATTAGTTATGTATAAGAGATCCTATTGAATATCGCCACGTAGCTCTTAGATAGATAGTATAAATAGAGATAAAAGTGAAGACTTCTTCACTCTTGTCAACTCTTTTCTTGCTTCTAGTCTAGTTCAAGAGTCTCATGTATTTTCTAATCTTTGATAATAGCTATTCTAGTTTCTTCTTGAATATACATATTTCTTTATTTCTATCTT
Organism: Physcomitrellopsis africana; assembly: GCA_036785485.1. Lineage (NCBI taxonomy): Eukaryota > Viridiplantae > Streptophyta > Bryopsida > Funariales > Funariaceae > Physcomitrellopsis > Physcomitrellopsis africana. The sequence continues at coordinate 84,170 of JAWRVF010001014.1, forward strand.
GTTAGTTTCTTTTGACATATTTTTTTACTAACTTACGTATTTTTTTTTAATTCATGTCTTTAATAGATTGACAAGAACCAAGTTACAATATCAGAGCTTTGTCTCTTCTTAATTAAGAGTGGATTATTCCTTTTTTTTTGATAAGACATAAGCATATTAGAAGTTTTAGATTATCCACTTCTAAACTGATATTGTTCCTAGAATTTTTTTCTTTTGTTCTTGAATATTTTATTTTATAGTGAGAATAGACATTTTTTTCTTTTCTATTGAGGTATCATGGTAGAGCTTGTTGAAATGAAGAGTGCAATGGCACAAATACAAGAGCAAAAGAGAGAATTAGTGCTCGCAATGCATCAATTCAATACACCACTATAAGAAACAATAAGACTAGGAGGAAGTGAAGATAAAAAGATGATTTGAGCTACTTCAAGCCATACCACTTCACCTATGATTAAACATCATTCAAATATCAAAGAACCAAAGATTAGTTTGCTGGAGAAGTTTGATGGTACCTAATCTAAGTTTCGAGGATTCATCAATCAAATACAGTTGATGATTGAATTTCAATCCCAAAGTTATCCAATATAGGGATCATAAGTCAAGTTTATTCAAACACTGTTGTCAGATTCTACTTTATTATGATTTTTGTCTTTTCTTAAATGACATGATCCAATATTGAATAATTTGGAGGTATTTTTAATGGAGTTTTGATCTATGTATAGAAAACATGATGTAATTCATGTTGCAACCAATAAGATCTGTACCTTATGATAAGATAATCAATCAGTGACATCATATGCTTCATAATTTTGATAATTAGCAATTGACACTAAGTGGAATGATGCTATGCTTATTAGCCAATTTTTCTATGGATTACAATATGAAATAAAGAAATTGATGCTCAACTTATCCAATCCTTAGACATTAAATCAAGCAATTGATTTTGCTGTGAAGTATGACAATCGACTTTTTGAATTCAAAAATCTCTTTATTTTATAATAGATATTTATTTGGAACCTAAAAATCACAAAACCTCTGTCTTATTAGATTCAAGAGTCTCATCATATTTTTTAGATAAAAAATTTATTAAAAATCGTAGAATATCTTTAGTATAAAAAACTAAATCCGTACATGTAGAAGTCATAGATGGTTGCTCGTTATCTTCTGAAAATGTTACTTATAAATGTAACAATAGATGGTCATAATAGTAGTATAATCTTTAATATAATTAAATCTCCATCTAACCCAATCATTTTAGGTTTATTATGGCTAAAAAAATATAATTCTTAAACAAATTGGATTTTCTATAGACTTGATTTTTTTCAAAGCATTAATAAGAGTCCCGTAAATCAAGTAACAAATCATAATCCTAGTATAGTAAAACCCGTACTTAAAAGCACAAAAGCGTTTATGAAAGAAGCAAAAAAAAGATCATCTTTTGCTATTTATGCTATACCCATTTCTGATGGTAGAAGGACTTCAAGTGGCATTCCAAGCGAATATCAAGATTATCAAGATATTTTTGAAAAAAAAATGCAGACATTTTTTCGGAGCATCATCCATATGATTGCTCAAGGGATCTCAAAGAAGGAACTCAGCCTCCATTTGGACCGATCTACAGTTTATCGCAGAATGAATTGGGTGAATTCAAGAAATATAATGATAAGAACTTAGCCAAAAATTTCATACATTATTCAAAATCCCCAGCAGGAGCTTCTATCTTATTTGTAAAGAAGAAAGATGGGTCACTACGAATGTGTGTAGATTATCAAGGACTCAACAACATTATCATTAAAAATAGATATCCTCTATCTTTGATATCTAGACTTCTTGATCAATTGAATCAAGCCAAGATCTATACAAAAATAGATCTAAGAAGAGCATACAACCTAGTACGCATCAAAGAAGGTGATGAATGGAAGATTGCATTTCAAATAAGATATAGAAATTTTGAATATAATGTCGTGCCTTTTGGACTTACAAATGCACTAGCTGCTTTTCAACATCTTATAAATCATATTTTTTGTGAGTTTCTTGATGACTTTATTGTCTACTATTTAGACAATATTCTGATCTATTCTAAGAACACAGAAGAACATAAATTTCATATTTGTCATGTGTTACAAAAACTTAGAGATACAAGGTTATATACCAAGATGGAAAAGTATGTATTTCATACTACTTAAGTTGACTTCTTAGGATACATCATTTTGAATGATGGTCTCAAAATGGATCCTAAAAAAATCAAGATAGTCACAGATTGGAAGATTCCAAAAACAATAAGAGATGTGCAATATTTTTTGAGATTTTTCAATTACTATCTAATCTTTATCAAGAACTTTTCTCAAGTTGCAATTCCACTTATATATTTAACTTGTAAGGATAAACTCAAGTGGAATAAAGAACCAGAAGCATCATTCGAGGATTTGAAGATAATTTTTACTTCTGCACCAATCTTCTATTGTATCAACTTTTGCAAGGCATTTTTTATGGAAATAGATGCCTCAAACTTTGCTTTGGAGGCAATATTGTGACAAATGGAAGAAGATGACAAATTCCACCCAGTAGCTTTCTATTTTAGGAAATTTTCAACAACAGAGATCAATTATGAGATCCATGATAAAGAACTTTTTGTAATTGTGGATTCTTTTCAAGAATGGCGTCACTATCTAGAAGGTGCTTGTAATCTAGTCATTGTGTATATGGATCACAAGAACCTTAAGTATTTCATATCTGCGTGTATATTGAATCATTGCTAGGCTCATTGGAGCATGTTTTTGTCAAGATTTGAGTTTATTATCACCTATCGGCTAAGAAAACAACAAGGTTTGTCTGATGCCCTTTTTAAATGTTCTTATCTTATACCAAGAGTAGGAGATTTAGCTTTTGATCAATAAAGAATGATTCTCTTGAAGTTGGAGTAATTTCATCTTTGAGCAATGAAATCAACATTAATTGTTGATTCTATTTTTGTCAAGCAAATCCAGTTTAGTATATCTTTAGATTCTCTTATCTATGAGATTAAAAATAATTCATCTAAATCTCATAATACTTTCAAGTTTGAATGCAAGAACATTTTTTTTTTTTTTTTTTTTTTTTTTTTTTCAAAAGATGCCTATATATTCTAAAAAGAGCAACACGATTATGTGTTCTAGAAGCTCGTCACAACCTCCCTGCGGCAAGATATTTTAGATATAATAAGACTTTATAGCTAATATGAAGAGATTTTTGGTGACTTCAAATACGGAAGGCTGCTAAAAAATTTGTATAGTTGTGTGACGTTTATTCGAGATCAAAAACTCCTCATCACCGATTGTCAAGGACAAGAACTCCATAAAAGCAAATAAACATATGAAACTTCTATTAAGAAATATAATAAAATAGAAGTAAGAAAGTATGTTTATTAAAAAAAATTAGAATGGCTATTGGTACAAGATAAGAAAATTATAGACTCTTGAAACTAGACTAGAAGTAAGAAAGGAGTTGACAAGAGTGAAGAAGGCTTCACTCTTGTCTCTATTTATATTATCTATCTAAGAGCTATATGGTGGTATTCTATAGGACTTCCTACACATGTCTAATTTGCAAGACAGATGTCAAACTTGCATGACAAGTTTTCCACATGTGTGCCACGTATTAGGCTTATTCTCCAAGCTATCAACATGTGCGATACATGATTAGCTTATTCCACAAGCTACCAACATGTGCGCCATGTGGCTAGCTTGTTGATCAAGTTTCCAACCTATCAATTACCTATAGACATGTATAAAGGTGATTGCACATCTATTAGATATTATCAAATCAACTTATTTTTATTTACTTCTATTGATCTATATTAATTAGATAATTATTAGAATAAATCTTATATCCATGACATTGATGTTACGGACTTCTCCAATCATTACTTGTACCATAATAACCTTGGTCTTCTATTTCTATGGATTTTATCATGGATCTTCCAAAATCAAGTTCATATGATTCTTTATTCATGATTGTAGATCATTTTACCAATATGGTATATTTTATACCATATATAAAATCTATTATAGGTGAAGAAATAGCTAAACTCTTCTTTGTTAATATCTATCGCTATCATGGACTATCAAGAGATATTATATCAGATAAAGGAACACAATTTATATCAAGATTTTGGAGGGCTCTTTTTAAAATATTGAAGGTGGATATAAAATTATCCTCAGCTTTCCACCCTCAAATTGATCGACAAATGGAATGAATAAATCAAGTTTTTGAATAATACTTGAGATATACCATCAACTACCATGAAGATGATTGGACAACTGTTTTGTCATTAGCAGAGTTTGCTTATAATAATTCAATACATTCTTCTACTCAGCAAATTCCATTCTTTGCAAATTAAGGTTATCATCCATGACTTGATACTTTTGACTTTTCAAAAGTTGATAATCTTACGACGGAAGATTTAGCAAATCGTTTGTCGAAGCTACATGCAACAATGAAGACACAACTAAAAAAAGCTCAAAAATGACAAAAAATTAATGTAGATGTCTATTACAAGGAACAACCTCAATTCCATGTGGGTGATAAGGTATGGTTATTTCATCATAATATTAAGACTATCCATCCTTGCAATAAGCTGGAATATTGTAGACTTGGACCTTTTTTTTATTTGTGAATAAATCAATCCAATTGCTTATTGATTATACCTACCAAAATCTATGAAGATCCATCTTGTATTCTACGTATCACTACTCAAGCCATACAAGACAGTGGATATACAAGGAAGAAGTCAAATGCCATTGCCTCTAATAGAAGTGGACAACAATGAAGAATTTGAAGTCGAAAAGATTTTAGATTCAAAATGGTGCTGAAATCGAGTCGAATATCTTGTGCATTGGCGCAGATACGATATTAGCAAATGCACATGGGAGCCATCCAAGAATCTACCAAATGCATCAATAAAAATCAATATATTTCATCGACGACATCTATCAAAACCAAGATAAAGAATCAAAAAAATCTTTGCTATAAAGCAAAGCAGGTTCTATAGAGGTTTCATCCTACCTTGTATCATTATTATTATTTCTGTAGATTTATTTGTGCTAAAGAGATAGAGGATCAACAATCAGCAAATTCAGCTCAATAGCCATCATTTGCTGATTTACTAGACGAGACATTACGACTATTACAACCTTTAAGACGACACAATAGAGATGAAGATCCTCAAGAACGACAGGTCCTTCTTTGGATTGATGACAAAATACAATGTGTTTGATATCACGACCTTGAAAGAGACTCTCAATGCTTAGTCATACTTTTAGAGGTAGGAACTATTCCTGATGGTGTTATAAATGTTTTCTTTGAAGGAAGTTATGAAGGCATCAATAATAATCAAATAACAGGGTGGTCCTCTCACCCTGGTATGGAATATTATCAATGGCTGAAAGGACCTATCAACTATCTTTGAAGTGAACAAAGATCAGAGTATGTGGCAAGTATAATTTGATGTATTCTAGACTTTCTCAACATGTAATCACCACTCCTCATGAAACTTGTTCCTAGAAGAGGGAATAATATCACGGACATAAGATTTATTCTAATAACTATCTAATTAATATAAATTAATAGAAGTAGATAAAATAAATTAATTTGATAATATCTTAGAACAAAGCTTCCTAGAAGCTTCATAGATATAGAATCACCTTTATACATGTCTATATGTGATTGGTAGGATAGAAACTTGATCAACAAGCTAGCCACATATTGCACATATTGGTAGCTTGTGGAACAAGTTAGCCACATGTTGGACATGTTGATAGCTTGTGGAACAAGCTAGCCATATGTCACAGATGTTGGTAGCTTGCGGAACAAGCCAAGTACGTAGCACAGATGTGGAAAATTTGTCTTGCAAGTTTGATACATGTCTTACAAATTAGTTATGTGTAAGAGATCCTATTGAATGTTGCCACGTAGCTCTTAGATAGGTAGTATAAATAGAAATAAGAGTGAAGATGTCTTCACTCTTATTAACTCCTTTCGTGCTTCTAGTCTAGTTCAAGAGTCTCATGTATTTTCTAGTCTTTAACAATAGCTATTCTAGTTTCTTCTTAAATATACATACTTCTTTATTTCTATCTTGTTATTTTCTTTTAACATATTTTTTTACTAACTTACGTATTTGTTTTAATTTGTATCTTTGACAGATGCTTATAAGATATTTGTAGATAAATTTAGAAATCAATTGCTTATTTTTTATATTAGAGATAAGGTATGGCTTCTTTGATGGAATATTAAGACTAAGCAACCATGTGATAAGTTGAACTATTAAAGGTTGGGACCATTTTCTATCCAAAAGTAAATTAATTTAATGGCATATTGCTTAAAATTACCATCTGCTATGAAGGTACATCGAATTTTTTATTTTTCTCTTTTAGAATCTTATAGAAAGTCGCATAATCTGGAAAGGATATAAAAATTATTGCTTAATATCAAAATTAAAGACCATGAAGAATACAAGATTGAAAAGGTACTTGATTCACGGCAAAAGTGGGGCAAATTGAAATATCTTGTTCATTGGCAAGGCTATGATATTAATGAGCATACATAGGAATCAGCCACAAATTTTGCCAATGCACCTCAAAAGATATAGGAATTTCATTGATTCTTTCTCCACAAATCCAACCATATTCAATGATAATTTTTTAGTGAAGTTTGAATTTAAGGAATATTCATGAAGAGAGAGAGAGTTAAATTGAAGCCTTTATTTATATATAATCATTTGTTCTAAGATAGAATAGAGTGGTAGAAGTAAGTTAATCACTATATTAAACCTTCAAGCATTGAGAGAACAAGATTCAAAAGATTCATTTGCTACACAAGCTTTGAATGAACTAGTGTAGTTTTCACAGCCTTCACTTGAGCAAAGTGAGGACAATACATTTCAGCGCCAAGTACAACCTTGGTTGGAGCCATTAGGAGCAAGATCCAACCATGCAAGTCTCGATTCCAATGCTCAAGCTTTAGTGATATTGCTGGACTTTGGAAAGGTGAATCTTTTTAGTCATCAGATCTTATTTGGAAGATGTTTTGAAGGCTGCAATGAAGATCAAATCCTTGAATGGGATGTTTCAACAATGGAGGTACTAGCTTGAGGCCATAGGTAATTTCTTTGAGGACCAATAGAATCCATTGCTTAAGAATGGAGAACAAAATACATAGCTTCATTAATACATTGTATTCTTGATTTCTTACGTATATAATAAATTTGAGCTTCTTTTAAGACTCGTCGTTAGAGAAGGAGGTGATGTTAGGGATATATACTTCGGAGATTCACAAAACCTTCTAGAACATTCTAAAAGCTTTTTAATTGATAAAAGTTGGTTGAAAAGTTTCTTAGTTATTGGAAGGTACTCAAGTAGCTTCTCAATTAGTGGAAGGAATCCAAAAAGCTTTCTAGTTGGTAGAAGCTGCTTGAGAAGCTTCTTAGTTTGATAGAAGCCACTCAAGAAACATCCTAGATAAGAGTATATATAAGGGTCGAGGTTGAAAAATTCTTCAATCTCAACAATGTATCTTTTGGAGTTTTTGGTGTTGTTTATGTATTCATTTATTTAATTCAAATTCTAATTGGTTTCTTTTGGAAACCTTGTCCTAATTTCAAGTCTCTTGTTCTATATTCTTGTGTCTTTGATATAGATATGCAATTGCTAGATGACATGAAGGTAGAATTTTTCTTACAAGTAGTTGATAGAGACTTATTAGATAAATTATTCTTACTTCTAGTTAATAGAGATAGAAGAAGAGATATGAAAGAATTAAGGGTCAAGTTTAATGAGCTAGAAAAAAAAAAAAAAAAGAAAAAAAAAAAAAGAGTTTTGCTTAATTTCTAATAGAAACAAAGTAATGAGTGAAGAGATGTATGTATTATAATAATAAAGATTATAAAAAAAGGAATTTATTAGCTTATAAAGAGAATTTGAAGAAAAAAATGATCTTTTTTAAGAAAAATAAAATAAGATTTATTGCAACTGGAGAGTCTATTGAAATAAATGTTGGCAAAGGTGGAATAAAGAAACTTATATATGGCCATATTGGGAGTTCTAATGATGTATTTGTACTTAAAGAAGCAAGTGCATATCCTATTATTGTGAAGATGAGAAATATAGGGATTTCTATAATTTCTAGCTCACATGTTATGCTTAGAGGTACACATATTATTAAAGAAAAGACTAAATGGAGTGATCCAATTGATGCAATAAGTATCAAAGCTTATTTAGAAGTTAATAAAGAGAAAGATGAAATCCAAGAGGGTGCAGTTGAGATTAAAAAGGACAAGGTTGCAAAAGAGAAGAGAATAGAGGAGCTGAATAGCAAGAGGCAGAGTCAAAGGTTGGTAGATAAGAATTAAGAGAAATAGAGTGCCATTCTAATAGAATCAAGGTCCTTTATATCCTATCCATGTGAGAACATCTCATTATTTAGAAAAAAATGGAAGAAGAAAAATGAGAAAGAAGACTTAAGAAGAAATAAGACTAAAAATCTACCTTTTAAATTAAAGTTTGATATTGAATCTTCTATTGATATGAAAAGTATTCTTGAAAAGATGATTTTAGATGCCAGAATTGAATTTTCTTTAAAGAAAGTTCTTGATATAGTCAATAAGGAATTTTATAAGCTTATCATTGATGTTATTAATAAAAAGAGATAGATGACATCTAAAGCAATGATGATAAAGGCTTTAGAAGATACAATAGAAATAAAAGAAGAGAAAGAAATACAAGTGTTTGACTTATTTGATGATAGCAAAGAAAGAGGTGCATAGGATCAAGGGAATGAAATTTCTTCTATTAGTGATGTGGATGTATTTGAAAATGAGAAGAAACTTAGCAAAGAAGAGGGGCTCAAGAATTCCAATGCTTCTAGTACTTCTATCAAAAAGATATATATGAAGGAGGTTAAAGTAATTAGATATAGAATAGAGAAGGCCACAAGTAAACAAAGTGATGAAGTGAGGACCTGAGTTTATAATTATGAAAGGATAGGAGTTGAAGAAAAGCCTACATTTTCTTATATATATTAGGCTAGGGCTACTATAGAAGCCAAAGTGAGGCTAAATGATAGTAAGAAAAACTATTTGACATTAGTTGATCATGGGTCTGAAATCAATATAATGTCTAGGAATGTTTATGAAAGAAAAATGTGGCCTATTAACACCAACCATGGATAGATGATAAAGGCTACAAATAATGAGAGATGAATTATATGAAACATATCTAACAGTTAAAATAAGAATTGGAAATGTGGAGGTGCAGTAAAATTTTTTTGTACAAGATTTTGCTATCAATCCTAGGATTTTGGGACAACCATACATTACAGCTACAAGAATGAAGACTAAAATGTTGGATGATGGCTCATATTATCTTAGAATCAAGAATTGTGATGGAAAGAGGTCAGTACAATTTTTAACTATAATGACCAACAATGAGAGAAACATGAAATAGTTAGAAGAGACTTTTTTGAGAACTAGTGATGATTTTTTGGACTTTTGAGGAGCATCCTTGAGGATGGAAAGTCCAAGGATGCAGATAAGTTTTTTAATTTTATATTTTTTAATATAAATAGGTTTAGAAATAAATTTTTGGATTATGTAAAATTTGAAATTTTGAAGTTTTTAAGAATTGAAGATTTAAATTGTAAATATTGAAGATGTGTGAAAAAAATAAAAAAAATAAAAAAAAAAAGATTTGATTTAAGTGATGAATTTATTTCTAAAGTAATTAATAAAAAAAATTTAAAAGAAGATTTGGATAATGTTTTAAAAAGTTTAAAAGGCTTAGTATTTGAAGAAGATTTGAATGAATGTAAAGGAATAATTATGGATTTACATTCAAAGAAATTATATGAGGCAGTTAAGGAATTGGATTTAGATAAACTTGCATACCTACCAATCACCTATAGACATGTATAAAGATGAAATTGCATCTATAAAACTTCTAAAAAGCTTGTATATAAGATATTATCAAATTAATCTATTTTTATCTATTTTTACTTATCCATATTAGCTATATAGTTATTAGAATAAATCATATATTTGTAAAAATAAGAGCAATTCAAAATCTAGATCTAAATCTAAAAGTGAAAGTTAGGAGATTTTAAACCCTCATATCACCAATAATAATATGATCTACTCCTTACAACCACAAAGTTTTTATAGAATTTCAAAACTCACAAGCAAATATGAGTGGATCCATCACTTATTGAAAAAAAAAGAACTAAAAAATTTCAATATTTAGCATTAGTAAATATTACATATAAAAAAAACTATGGAGTAAGGTGACTTTTACTTCCAACACCCATTACTTATAAGTAGTGGTTGTTGTTCCAATAGACAATTTCTATCTTTTTACTTTTACATTCATCAAAAGATATATCAAGTATATTCTATGACAATTCACCTACTATAAAGAAATCTTTAATATATTCTTTATATTCTTATCTAGTCTTTGGATATTTTCTAATAGATTATTTATCTTCTTGATCATATCTCTTGATTCTTATTCTTGTGGCTCATCTATAGAATGGCCTTTCTATATCCTAAAAGCCAATTTTTTGACCATTAGCAACTTATCTAAAATAATATCTATTATATGATAATTTATTTTTATTTTTATTTTTATTATTATTTATTTTAATATAAGCTTTGATATTATTAACACTATTTTTTAGTCAAAGATATTAATTGAGAAAAATAAGAATAATGAAAAAAGAGGAATGAAAGAAAAAGATAGATAAGGAATGGAGAAAATTTGAGGTGATAAAAGATTCCAAGACTTTGATTGAAATAGACAAAAGATATTATAAGATAAAATAGAATACTTCTAAATAAATAAAAAAATAATAATATTCTTTTAAATTATTCTACATAAAAGATATTGCCAAAAAAAGTAGATATGTATACATATTTGTTTTTTTTTATTGAGCATTTAACTTCATTTTATGATTTTTTGGTTGATAGTATAATTATATGAATAATATTAAAAAAATATTATCAATAAAAAATTAAATATAATATATATTTATGATACAAATAAAATTTATATAATATTATTATTAAATAAAAATTATTCTATTATTATGATAAATAATAATAATCTAATAAATATTAATAGATATAAATTAAAAATTAAAAAAATGAGTTTTTCTCTTTAGATTTTTTTAACAAAGGTGCTAATATTTAAATAAGATAAAAAAATTTAAAAAAATTTAAAATATAGATGTTTATAATATTTTTTTAAAAAAATTATAAATTAGTCTAAGTGGTAATTGAGACCTTTTTCAAAAGTTTATTGTATAATTATAAGGTCAATATTTAAAAAAATAATTATCATTTGTTTTTTAAATATATTTTAATAATGATTATAATACTTTAAAACAAATCTCCAACTTCTACTTAAGTAAAAACTATTTGTTGTATAAATAACAAATTAACCTCTTTCTTTTTCTACTTGTATAAATATTTTTATTCTAACAAATAAAGTTTTTATTTTTATACTTTAATTTTTTAATTTTTTTGTATAAAGATATTTTTTTTAAAATTTTAAAACTATAAAATATATAATATCTTATATTTTCAAAATCACAATGAATAAAAAATAACAAAATTAATTGAAACTTTTATTATAATAAATTCTACTAGACTTTTATAACTTTTAATTATTTTTATTAATATTATTTTATAGATGATATTTTAAAGAGATAAAAGTTTATTATTTATGATTTTTAAATTAAAAATTTACTTTTGTACTAACATCTTGTGATATTCTAATCATTATTCATTAATAAAATAAAAAAAGACTCTTAAATCTAATAAGATGGATGTAAAAATTATATGGCTTTTGGATCCTAAAAAAACTTGTACTAAAATATTCTTAGAAGATTTAAAAGATAATAAAGACTTTTTAAAGATGATATTATATAAAAATTTGATAACATAGTCTCTATTGTAATTGAAAATTTTATTTTTTAATACATTGTCTTTTAAAATTTATGCTTTTTATTTTTTAGTTTTTTAATCAATATAATTTATTTTTTATAATATTTAAGATTTATAATATTAAATCTCAATGCTAAAAACTATTCTTGGAGCTATTTTAATATAAAAAATTATTCAAATATAGATTTAAAAATAATAAGATTTAAGAAAAAATACATCTATTAAATAAAATTTCAATAAATCTAAGTTGAAATATTTAGATTAAATAACTAAAAGGTGAAGTTTAATAAAAAATTATACTTAATTAATAATTCTTTAAAGCTTAGATTTAATACTATTGAATATTTTTGGAAGAACAATTTTTGATTCTTATCAAAGATACAAGAATACAAAATAAGATACTTGAACTAGAAAGAATTTTCAAGAAGAAACCGATAAGAACTTGAATTATTTAAATGAATATACAAATAATATCAAGAAAGATGAGCTAGAATTTCAACAGATGTATTGTCGAGACTGAAGAACTCTTCAACCTTGACTCTAATATATACCATTGTCTAAGAAGATTCTTGAATAGCTTCCATCAAATTAAAAAGCTTCTCAAACAACTTCTATCAACTTGGAAGCTTTCTGAGCAACTTCTACCAACTTGGAAGCTTCTTGAGCAACTTTTATTAACTTAGAAGCTTCTCAAGCTCATTCTACCAACTTGGAAGCTTCTCAAGCTCCTTCTACCAACTTGGAAGCTTCTCAAGTTCTTTCTACCAACCATGAAGCTTCTCAAGCTACTTCCACCAACTAAGAAGCTTTTCAAGGAACTTCTACTAACTAAAAAATCTCTAGATTGTTTTAAAAGGTTTTTTGAACTTTCAAAGTGTATGTTCCTAATATCACTTCTTTCTCTAGCGACAAACTTTAAAAAGAGTTTATGCATTTGAAAATCTTCTTATATACGTAAAAAGTCAAAAATATATTATATCAATGAAATTATATATTTTGATCTTTGTTCTTAGACAATAGATTCTACTAGTCTTCAAAAAAATTGTCTATGGCATTGAACTAATATTTCTATTGTTGAAACATTCCATTCAAGGAATTGATGTTTATTGTGGCTTTCAAAACATCGTCCAAATAAGATTTCAAACTTAAGATGATTCACCTTTTTAAGTTCAAGTAATATCACTAAAGCTTGAATATTAGGATCGAAACTTGTATGGTTGGATATTGCTCTTGATGGCTCTAATCATTGTTGTACTTGGCACTAAAATATATTGTCTTCACTATATTCAATTGAAGGCTATGAAAGTTGTACTGGTTTGCTTCAAGCTTGTATAGCAAGTGGATCTTTTGAATCTTACTCTATTAAATCTTTCAATATTTGAAGGTTTGATTTAATAACTAATTTGCTTCTATAATTCTATTCTATCTTTAAATAAATGATTGTATATTAATAAAAACTTTGGTTTGATTTTTTTCTTCTTATAGATATTTTTAGAATCCAATCTTTATCAAGAAATTATCATCAAACATATTTGGATTTGTGTAAATAGAATTGATGAAATTCTTGTATCTTTTTAGGCATATTGGCAAGATTTTTGGCCAATTTCTATGAATGCTCATTAATATCATAGCAGCACCAATGAATAAGATATTCTAATTTATTCTACCTTTGTTATAAATCAAGCTCCTTTTTGATGTCATATTCGTTATGATTTTTGATTTTGACATAAGGTGGCAGTTGTTGTACTCTTTCTAGAATATGCAATTCTTTTTAAAACTCCAAAAGAGAGATATAAAAAATTAGAGATACTTTCATAAAAGGTGGTAATTCTAAATGATATGCCACTCGATTAATTTGCTTCTGGATGGAAAATGGTCCTAATCTTCAATAGTCTAACTTATTGTATGACTACTTAGTCTTAATATTTTATTGAAAAAATCATATTTTATTTTTAATATAAAAAATAAAAAATTAATTCTTGAATTTATTTTTATATATTTTGTGAATATCTTAAGTTACTTGTAATTAAAGCTTTAAGATTATTTGATATTACAATAAATACTTTGTAAATCCTTTGGTTACTAGATTGTTATTTTTTGGCATATTCTATAAATTCAACTTTGGATGATATCTATAGTTGGAATAAAATGGTATTTACTAAATTGAGATATGAGTAATATTAGTATATATAAATTTTACTAATAATAGATCAAGACCCAATTGTCTTGTTGATAGTTGATGTTGCATCATAAATATTACTTCAAAACTTGGTTAATTTGTTTTGTTTGGCCATCAGTTTGAAGATGGAAAGCTGAAGAAAGTTTAATGTCCACCTTCAATATTTCAAAGAGATATCTTTGAAACTTAGATACAAATTAGGATCCTCAGTTGGATACAATATCATTTGATAGGTCATGATATTGATATATATTGTCAAAAAAGAGCCTTGCCATTTTTTTACCAAAAGTAGTCTTCTTATAAGGAATAAAATGAGCCATCTTTATGAATTGATCAACCACCACAAGAATGTTGTCTAATGAATTAGATGGCAATAGATCTGTGATAAAACCCATCAAAATAGAAGACTATGACCATCTTGAAATAAGTAAAGATTGTAAGAGTCCATAAGGACAATGTTGAGGATTCTTAGATCTTGAATAAATTTAATAAGAAAGCACAAAGTCCTTCATAGCCTTCTACATTTGAAGCTACTAAAAATCTTTTGAAATAAGTTCAAAAGTCTTGTTAAATCTAAAATAATGTATAGCTAGAAAGTCATGGCAAGATTAAAGAACATATAGTTATGTTGGTCCTTCTTGCATATACAAATATTCTTCAAAATATAGAAGGTCTTCTTTAAATTTGAACTTGTCAATATTTTCATTGAAGTGACACTATCTTATTATGTAATTTCTTGTTTAAGAATGCATTGAATATCTAGCTGTGAAAAATGAAGTTGTATCTTATAATTATTCTAAATAAAATATAATAAATTTTAACCATTCAAAAATAAATATAAAATTTTAATTTCAATTAAATATTATTTAATGTCAATATAAAATATTCAAAAATATTTTGTATAACAACTTCAATCATTAATAAATTTTAATTACTTCCATTTTTAAAAATTTTTTTTCAACTTTGAATTTCCTGAGCAACTCTTAATTCAAATCAATGAGTTTCAATGAACCATAGCTCTTGATTTGACCATCCAGTTAGTTTGAAATTTTGCACACTAGTGCCACTATAAATCTTCTATGTTCTTATAATATTTGAATCTGATATAACTTATAAGTAGGAAAAAAATGAGAAATAACCTCACCAATGTTCCTTGGCTGTCCAGCTTAAAATTGATGAAGAATCTTTAACAACAATTTTTTCTACTTCAATTATTAACTTTTACTCCAATTTGGTGTATAGCTTGATCTTCAAATCTTCAATGACTATATCAAATTCTACTTTCATCTAAATAATAGACCTCAAAATATCTTAAAAATCCTAACCGACCTTAAATTTCCTACATCTGATATCTTCTTGTGCTAAAAGTCAGATTTCTTCCAATTACACTATCACAATGATATAAAATTTATTATAAAAATACCACACATTAGCATCCATAGATCTACAAAATTTTAGCTATTGATATTGCACAAATTACATAAATCAGTTAATAATGATAATCCTAAGTTTATTATTAAAAATTTGACATCATCCAAAAAAATCTTGACTTTGAATAATACTTTCAAAGTTGTGTCTAATCTAATCAAGATGAGCCTTATATTTCCAAAATCCCTTCAAAATTAGCTCTCCAATTCCACTTTCTAATATCCAAAAGCCTTCTTATCCTACCTTTGATGCTCATTTGAATGCCTTGGTGCCAAAATTTGATCCTATCCTACAAACAATTCTCATCTGGATATCAATTCTATTTTTTCCACAAATCTATTTGCCTAACCTTATACTTAACTTTCTTTAGAATCAATTATATCAAATTTTTATCTATTTAATTTCATTTAGTCTAAATTATGGCCTTACAAAAGATGTAGAAGTAATCTAATAATAAATCTCAATCTAAAAAATCAAAATATTATCCAATTTTAAGAATTTTGCTAATAAGATAAATAAAATTAAATTAATAGGTTTCCATAAAAATCATTTTGAAATATTTTTAATACTTATTAATCCAAGATAAAAGAATAATAATCCAAAAGTCAATTAAATTGATATTTTTATTATATAGCCATATTACAATACAATAATAATTGATATCAAAGGCCAAAGTATTATTAGTAGGTGTAACATGTATCTCATTAAAGAAACTAGAATCAATAGGATACTAATGTAATAGTGGCTCAAAAGTAAAATTACTCTAGCTTCAATAAAGTTGTATATTGTTAATCAAATGTTGCTTCTCCTGTCTTTGGTATAAGATATGATCTCCTTGATAAAGCATCAGACAATCCTTATTGCTTCCAAGATCAATAAATGGTAACAAAGTTAAATCAAAATAATAATATATTCCATTGAGTGTCACGGATACAAATTATAGATTTGAAGTCTAAACAAGAAGTTCAAGAAGAACTGGTAGGAACTAGATTAATATCACGGACACAGAATATAGACTTGAAATCTAAACAAAAAATTCAAGAAGAATTGGCAGGAACTGGATTAATCAAATGAGTACAAAAACAACACCAAAGAGGTGAGCTAGAATTCCAAGAGATGTGTTGTCGAGACTGAAGAACTCTTCAACCTCGACTCCAATATATACTCTTATCTAGGAATCTTCTCAAGCAGCTTTCTCCAACTAGGGAGCTTCTCAAGCAACTTCCACCAACTGGGAAGCTTTTCAAGCAGCTTCTACCAACTAGGGAGCTTCTCAAGCAACTTCTATTAACTAAGAAGCTTCTCAAGCAACTTCTACCAACTAGGAAGATGTTAGAAGGCTCTGGAAGGTTTTAGAGAGTTTTAAGAAACTTCTAAAATATTCTAGAAGGTTCTAACAAGTATGTCCTTGACATCACCTCCTCCTCTAGCTTCGAGGTCTCCAAGAAGCCATTTGAGATGTATACTCACAAACGTAGGAAATCAAAAATTTGTCGCATAGTCTCTGCAATATAGTCTAGCTATCGTTCACGAGGCAGATGATTCATGGGTCCTTATAGCCACCAATAATGACCAATACCTTCCACTTGAGACAATGCTTGAACTTCTGTATCTTCATTGTAGAAACGACCTGAAAATATTGCTTTGCCACTACTTGCATGAGCTAATTCAACTTCAAAGACAATTACAAGTGACCTGTTGCTTGGTATTCTTCAATGTCTTCTTGGCTCTTCTAATTCTTTATCTCAAGGTGGACGTCGTGAGCTACTCAATTGAGATGGTACCACTAGTACAATATCTACATTCTCACTAGCCATATCTAAATACACCTTGATATTAGATATCTTGATACTACAAAATATAACAAGTTATGTTTTGATAAGATCTGGATCCTTTTTCTATTCATTTCTCCAGAGAAGGCTTCATCTTCACGTTTTGTTAAGTGACCAGCTTTTCGTTTATTAGGATATCGTCGATGGAATTTTCGTACCTTTCGCGACGCATTGGCAAGATTCTTGGCTGGTTCCCATGTTCTTTCATTAATATCGTAGCCGCTCCAATGCACAAAGTACTCTAATTTATTCCATCTTTGCTGTGAATCTAGTATCCTTTTTACCTCATATTTTTTGTTGTTTTTAATTTCTATATTAGGTGGCAGACATTGCACTCTTCCAAGAAAAGATGATTCCCGATAAGGCTTTAACAGAGAAACATGAAAGATAGGATGTATCTTCATAGCAGCTGGTAACTCTAAGTGGTACGCCATAGGATTGATCTGCTTCTGGATAACAAATGGTTCCAATCTCCGGTAGTCCAACTTATCACATGGTCGCTTGGTCTTGATATTCCGTCGAAGCAGTCATATTTTATTTCCAATCTTGAAATTAGGTGCCTGATTCCGAAATTTATCCACGGATGCTTTGTAAGACTCTTGGGCAATTTGCAATTGAAGCTTCAATGTGGTTTGAAGCTCCGATAGCTGCTGCATTAATCCTTCAGCTATTGGGTTGTTATTCGTTGGCGGACTCAATAAATCAAGCTTTGGATGGTACCCATAGTTGGAAAAGAATGGTATTTTTTGAGTCGACCCATGAAAGGTATTATTATATGCAAACTCGGCTAGCGATAGATATGCAATCTAATCATCTTGTTAATAGTTGATGATCCATCGTAAATACTGTTCCAAAACTTGATTCACCCATTCCGTTTGGCTGTCAGTTTGACGATCGAATGTCAAAGAAAGCTTGATGTCCACCTTCAATATTTTAAAAAAAGATCTCCAAAACTTTGATACAAATTAGATTCCTCGATCCGACACGATATCATCTGATAGACCATGATATCGATACACATTATCAAGGAAGAGCCTTACTGTATCTTCGCTTGATGATGTTTCCTTACAAAGGATAAAATATATCATCTTTGTAAGTCGATCCACCACAATAAAGATGTTGTCAAATGAATTTGATGGGGGCAGATTTGTAATAAAGTCTATGGAAATTGAAGACCATGGACGACACAGAATAGGCAATGGCTATAGAAGTCCATAAAGGCGATGTTGAGGATTCTTGGATCTTGAACAAATGTCACAAAAAAGGACGAAATCCTTCACATCCTTCCACATTTGGGGCCACCAAAAATCTCGAGAAATGAGTTCCAAGGTCTTATTGAATCCGAAATGTCCCGCAGTTGGAAAGTCATGACAAGATTGAAGGACTCGAAGTTGTGTTGGCCCTTTTGGAATATACAACCGCTCCTCAAAGTATAAGAGATCTCCTTCAACCTTGAACTTGTCATCATTGATACGCTGCTTAATATCAAGGACTATTGAATCTTCAATGGTTGCAGCACATACCTGGTTGAGGAAGTCAGCATCAATTGGTACCACAACAGTACAAATCCTAAATTGCTCTGGCTTTAACAATGTCGTACACTGTTGATCAAGCGTTGCTTCTCCAATCTTCGGCGCAAGATATGATCTTCTTGATAAGGCATTGGATAGTCCTTGCTACTTTCCAAGCCGATAAGTAATAACGAAGTCAAATCTAGATAGCAACATATTCCATCGAGCTTGACGATGGTTTAGAACCCGAGGAGACATGAAATATTTCAAATTCTTGTAATCCATATATACGGTCACCGGATGCGCAGTTCCTTCGAGGAAATGAAGCCACTCTTGGAAAGAATCCACTATAGCAAGGAATTCTTTATCATGAATCTCGTAATTGATTTCAGCTGCAGAAAACTTCCGTGAATAGAATGCAACCAGATGAAGCTTATTGTCGATGCCCATCTGTGAAAGTACGGCTTCTAAAGCAAAATCCAAAGCATCGGTTTCCAAATAAAAAGCCTTTGCAAAGTTTGGATGTACCAAGATTGGAGCCGTAATAAATGCCGTTTTAAGATTTTGAAATATTTTTTCTGCTAAAGATCTTCATTCCACCTTATCCTTACATGTTAATCGAGTGAGTGGATCAACAATTTGAGAATAATTCTTAATGAAGATCCGATAGAAGTTAACAAAGCTGAGAAAATATTGTACGTCTCTAACTGTCTTTGGAACTTCTCAGGACATAATTGCTTCCACCTTCTTGGGATCCATCTTCAAGCCTTCCATAGTCGCAACAAATCCTAAAAACTCCATCTCAGTTTGGTGAAATAAGCACTTCTCCAACTTGGCGTAGAATCCTCGCTCACGTAGTTTTTTCAGTACCAAACAAACGTGCTTCTTATGCTCTTCTTCGTTCTTAGAAAATATCAAGATATCATCCAAAATAAATGATAATAAAATCGTCTAGATATTCTCAAAAAATATGGTTCATCATGTGTTAAAAAATTGCCGAAGCATTGATAAGGCCAAATGGCATGATATTATATTCAAAATGACCATACCTTGTACAAAAAACTGTCTTCCATTCGTCTCCTTCTTTGATTCGCACAAGGTTGTAAGCTCCTCTTAGATCAATCTTTGTAAAGATCTTTGCATGTCCAAGTTGTTCCAGAAGACTAGAGATCAAAGGTAATGGATAGCAATTCTTGTTTGTGACCTTGTTGAGATCTCAATAGTCCACGCACATTTGTAGTGAGCCATCCTTCTTCTTCACAAATAAGATTGGTGCCCCAACTGGCGATTTTGAATGACAAATGAAGTTCTTGGCTAGGTTCTCGTCAATGTATTTTTGCAACTCAGCCAACTCTGTCTGCAATAGGTTATAGATTGGGCCAAAAGATAGTTGTGCTCCTTCTTGTAATTCTATGGCACAATCATATGGTTGATGTTCTGGTAGCATGTCAACATTCTTCTTTTGGAACATGTCTTGAAAATCCTTGTATTGTTCCGGTATTCCTGCTGTTGAAATCTGCTCTCCACTAGTTGGAGCCGCATAAATGACCAATGGTGTACCTTCCTTGCACGATCTTACAAACATTCTTGCTCCAATAAATAAGGATTTTTTGATTTGAGGTCTTCTTCCAAGCTTGCCCTCAGGTTGTTCTATGAGAAATATTATCCTTCGCAACCTCCAATCTATGGATGGATTATATTTTTCCAATCAAGAAAGACCAAGAATAATAGGATTTGACGGAGTACTAATAATGTTGAAAATAATATAACTACTGTGGTCTTTAAACGTCACTTCTATAGGTTCTGATTCATGGGTGACACTACCAGATAATAAAGGTCGTCCATCTATTACTTCTATGTGAACAGGTTTGAATTTTTGTACTAGGAGAATTTTGTGACGCTTAGCAAATTCTTGGTCTAAGAAACAAGCAGATGCTCCTGAATCTAATAAGGCTAAGGTTTTTAGTTTTTCAGGACCAAAAGACAAAGGAATTGTAAAACAACGGGCAGGTTGAGTAGAAAGAGAGGAACCTGGTTTTGATTTGTTTAGCTCCACGGTTCCTATTGTGGTTGGGCATCCTCGTTTTCCTAAACAAATGCACCTCTATTCTTGATGTTGCATCTATTTTGCTTCTTCGAACAATTTCTTGCTCTATGGCCTTCTCCACCGCAATAAAAGCACAAACCTTTCTCCATACGCTGCTTCTTTTTTTCTGGAATAAGGAATTTGACAGGTGCCGCATTAATCTGCATGTTCTCTGTCTCCGCTTGTGAATTTAGGCTACTTGCTGATATAATTGCGCCGTGATGACTTGGATATTGTCTGGAGCGTTGATCTTAGGGACGTTGAAATAGGCAATTATTGTACTTTATAGCTTGGCTAATGGCTTCGTTGAGCGTTCGTGGATCAGGAAGAGATAACAATAAATCCTTCAGGTCGTCTCTTAGACCCCAATAGAATTGACTCATCAATGCTTCTTCAACCCAATTGATGTTACATGCCAATTTCCTGAAATCCGATGTATAGACTGATACAGAGCGAGTCCCTTGTTGTAGCAATCAAATTTTTGTTGTAGCCCAGCGAGCCTTATCATGCTTGCCAAATGCTTCTGCAAATGCCTCCAAAAAAGTCTCAAAGTTGTTCAAAATTGGTGATCTTTTTTCAAATAGAGGAGCAAATCACGATAGAGCTTATTTCGTAAGCAAAGTTCCAACCAATCCAACACGTGATTCTTCCATTCGGATTGTAGAGTTGTTATTAACTTGATTTGATTGATGAAACCTCAAAACTTGGAGCGTGTGCCATCAAACTTGTCTGGAAGGCTAATTTGAGGTCCCTTTTATTGTGGAAGTAATGATTCTCGTTGAACCACAAGTAAAGCTGCTTCTTCTGGTGCAAAAGCTCGAGGCTGATGAAGCCCAGATTGTGCTATTCCGGATACTCCATCATTATGAAGTCTTGCAAAGACTCCTTCCATCACCGTAGTTCTCTGTGATAATGTAGCAAGAGCATTCATAATGGCATCCATCTTGGACTCCAAACTTTCACTCATATTAATGTCTTGACCTCCAACCATTCCAAGAGAAAGAAAGTAATTGTTTCTACAAGGAGAAAATATTGGTTTAGAAGAGGATACTCCGCAACCTCTAAAACGCCTTAAAACCTTCAAGAAGAGGGATAACCCACTCTCTCCAAGAAAAATAAGACTCCGATATTATGACAAAAAAGATATCAATTTAGAAGAGGGTAATCCGCAACCTTTAAAATACTAGTGTACCTTCAAGAAGAGGGGTAATCTACACTCCAACAAGAACTAGCTCTAATATCAACTAATTAACTAGGAAGATGTTAGAAGGCTCTGGAAGGTTTTAGAGAGTTCTAAGAAACTTTTAGAATGTTCTAGAAGGTTCTAACAAGTATGTCCTTAACATTGAGCCATATAGCAATTAAGAATCCAAGCTAAAATAAAATATTTTAAATTCTTGTGATCTTTATATACAATCAAAGGATATATTATTTTTTTGAAAAAATGACGCCATTCTTGAAAAGAATCCAAAATAGCCAAAAGCTTTTTATTATAGATTTTATAATTAATTTTAATAGCAAATTTTTTTTAATAATAAAATGCAACAGAATGGAATTTATTTTTTATATCTATTTCTGAAAGTATGGCCCTTAGTGCAAAATCTGAAGCATTGGTCTCCATGTAGAATGCTTTTATAAATTCTAGATGCACCAAGATTAGAGCTATAGTGAGTATTGTCTTGAAATCTTGGAATGCCTTCTCCACTTGAGGCCCCTATTTTAACTTAACTTTGTATGTCAATTCAGTAAAAAAGACTATAATTTAAGAATAATTTTTTACAAAGATTCGATAGAAATTAGCAAATCCAAAAAATATTGTCCATCTCTTATAATGTTCAAAATGGTCCATTGTATAACCACCTCTATTTTTTTGAAATCTATCATCAAATTCTCAGTAGATAGAATGTATTTCAAAAATTCCATCTTTGATTGATGAAATACATATTTTTCTAGCTTAACATACAAACCTATATCTCGTAGCTTTTGTAATATCAATTTTATATGCTCTTCATATTTTTCCAATTTTTTTAAATATTTCAAAATATCATTAAGATAGATCACCACAAACTTATCCAGATGCTCTCAAAAGATGTCATTTATTAAATGATAAAAGATATCAAGTGTATTTGTTAATTCAAAGAATATGATATTATATCCAAAATATCCGTACCTTTTTCCAAAATATGGTCTTTTATTTGTCTCTCTCCTTAATCCATACCAAGTTGTATGTTCTACAAAGATCTATCTTAGTATAGATCTTGATTTGATTGAATTGTTCTAAAAGTCTTAAAATTAATAATAGTAGATAGCAATTCTTCATTGTTATCTTATTCAATCTTTGATAATCAACGCGCATACGTAAAGAACCATCCTTTTTCTTCATAAAGAATATAGGTACACTTATTAGAGACTTTGAATATTTGATGAAGTTCTTTGTAAGGTTTTCATCAATATAATCTTTCAATACCAAAATCTCTTTTTGAAAAAGGTTATAAATTAGGCCAAAAGATGGTTGTATTTTTTCTTGAAGCTCTATAGCATAATTGTATGGTCAATACTCTGATAATATATTAGCATTTTTTTAAAAAAATATCTTAAAATTTGCTATACTACTCTAAAATAATTGCCAATAAAGTTATATCTTCTTTAGTTGGAGTTGCATAAATAAAAAATGATATATCTTTTTTGGCCAATTTTATAAAGGCACTTGCTCTAATAAATAAAAGTTTATCAAGTTATGACTTTTTATTAAGTTTTTTTATAAGGATTTCTATTAAAAATGTCATTCTTTATAACTTCTAATCTATAGTTGGATTATATTTTTTCAATAAAAAAAGTTTATAAATAACATGATTTAAAGAAATATTAATAATATTAAACACAATTTGAGTACTATAGTCTTCAAATGCCACTTCTACAGGCATTGTTTCATAGGTGATACTACCAAAGGATAAGAATTGTCCATCTATTATCTCTATATGAACAAGTTTGAATTTCTATATTAGAAAAATTTTATGAAGCGTAACAAATACCTCATCTAAGAAATAAGCAGACACTTCTAAAGCCAATAAGACAATTGCCTAAAGATTTTAAAGGCTCAAATACAAAGAAATTATAAAGCAATAAAGAAGGTGAGGAAAAAGAAAAGAACTTGAATAGTTTTATGATGTTAAATTGTCTAACTACACGATCCCTATTTTAATTGAATATCTTTGTTTTCTTAAATGATTGTATTTTTTATTTTGATGTAGCATTGATTTTGTTTGTTCTAAAAATTACAAGCCTTATGACCTTTCTCATCACAATACAAACATAGACCTTCTTCCATTGGATGCTTCTTTTCTTCTAGACTAAAACATTTAAAATATATTACATTAAGTTGTATATCTTTTAATTCTGAATATGAATTTAGATTTCTTATTAATGAAAGAAGAGTGTATTGGATTGTGTATTGTCTTGCTAAAGTTCATAAATATTGATCTTGACAATGTTAAAATAGTTGATTATTACATTTTACAGCTTGGCTGATGGCTTCATTGACTGATTGTGGATTCAAAAGCAATAATAATAAATCTTTAATATTGTCTTTTAATATCATAGACATAAGATTTATTTCAATAATTTTTTAAATAGAAGTAAATAAAAGTAGATTAATTTGATAGAAAAGCTTCTTAAAAGCTTCATAGATGCGGTTTCACTTTTATATATGGCTATAGGTGATTGATAGGTTAGAAACTTGGCCAACAAATTAGCCACATGCCGCACATGTTGGTAGCTTGTGAAATAAGCTAAGTACATATTGTATATGTTGGTAGCTTATGGAATAAGCTAAGTACATGGCGCACATATAGAAAACTTATTTTGCAAGTTTGACACATGTCTTACAAATTGGACATATATTGTAGGTCCTATAGAATGCCGCCACATAGTTCTTAAGTAGATAATATATATAGAGATAAGAGTGAAGCCTTCTTCACTCGTGTCAACACCTTTTTGATTTTTTATCTTATTTCAAGAGTCTCTACTCTTCTTGTCTTTGGCAATAGCCATTCTATTTTAAATATTATTCCATCTTTGAATGATTTTCTATTCTTTTGAATGACACAAGAGTGTATTAATATTTTATTCTTTTATGATTCATATCCTTGATAATTTGACAAGAATAAAGATTTATTATTCTTATTTTATATTTTAGACATAAGTGAATTATTCCACTTTTATTATTGTCTTTGAAGGTTATAGACTGTCTACCTTTAAATTAATATTTTTTGCTTTTTAACCTTGATTTTTTTCTTGAAAGAGAATAGATCACCTGTCTTTGTAGAAATTTTTATTTAATATTAGAAATTACAGATTATCCTTCTCTAATTCAAATTATAATATTATTAAATTATCTAAGGTGGAAAGAAAGATGATGGATGCTATATTTAGAAAAAGTAATAATAGATTTATAACTATTACAAATCTTTAGGAGCTTGTCAACACTCTTAGGATAGAAATTTCACAAATTATCAATGCCAATCATAAAAGCACTATTCTATATCTATAGAAGAAGTCTAGAGCCTATGTCAAAAAGTTGTACAATTGAGGGAAGCAAGTAAATTAGCCTCACAATCAAATCTAAGAAGTCTTATTTCTACAAGCTTGAAGGAGGCAAAGATTAGTATGCTTGAGAAGTTTGATAGAACAAGATCAAAATTTTAAAGATTTCTGCAACAACTAAAGCTTTATCTAACATTGCATCTTTTTTAATATCCTAATGGATTTACTCAAGTTAGATTGATAAGTGCATTTTTATCTGAAAGTACTCTTTTTTCATTTGCACCTTTGATGGAAAAAAATTTATAACTTTTTTATGATTTAAATTCATTCTTTGAAGTGTTTATAGCCACATTTAGAGAAAGTGATCAAAGAGGGTAGCAAAAATCAAGTTCTTATTTTTACAACAAAAATCATGGTCAACCATAATATATGCTATAAAATTCCAAAATCTTGCTTGGAATGTAGAGTGAAATAACAAAGCCTTTTTCAATCAATTTTGTTATGGATTGAAGGATAATATAAAATATTTGTTATTAATAATATCAAAAGTGGACTTCTTGGAATAATTTAATCCTCAAGTAATTACATGCAATAATTAATTATTCAAAAGGTATGAAGAATATAGATTCAGTTATAGAATAATGAGCCAATTAATGATACCAACTCCTAAGTTTTCAAAAACTTATTTGACTAAGATAGAATCAATGGAAATTGATGTAGTATGTTTTAAATATCTCACCAAGCAAAAAAAGATTTGACGTTGTTAAAAAGATTTGTGCTTATATTATAGAGAAGCTAAGCATATTTTTCAATATTGTCCAAAAAAACAACACAATCACAAAATAAGGAGTATAGTTGTTAAAAAAGATAATATATTAAAAAATATTTTTTTTCAACTATAATA
The DNA here is from genome assembly GCA_036785485.1 of Physcomitrellopsis africana. Lineage (NCBI taxonomy): Eukaryota > Viridiplantae > Streptophyta > Bryopsida > Funariales > Funariaceae > Physcomitrellopsis > Physcomitrellopsis africana. Next base: position 110,623 of record JAWRVF010001014.1, read on the forward strand.
AGGACCATGTGGCTAAAATCATGTATAATACCTTGTAAAGGTCCTATTTTCTTCTGAGATTCGTCACCTTGTTTTATAATAGATATTTTTTTAGAATCTAAAAATCACAAAGTCTTTGCCTTATTAGATTCAAGAGCCTCAACTTCTTTTATATACAAAGACTTTGTCAAAAAAGAAAAAATATCTCTAATCAAAAAAATTAAATCCATATACATAGAAATCATAGATGGTCATTTGTTAACTTTTGAAGGTGTTACCTATAACACTATTCTTTTAGATGTAGCAACTAAGGGATATAATAGCGTAGTAATATTTAATGTGATTAGATCTCCTTTCAATCCAAATAGATTATCATGGTTAAAAAAATATAATCCTCAAATAGATCAAACTTTTTGTAACCTTGACTTTTCTTATAATTTAATCTAAAGATCCATTAGTCAAGTACATATATATATTTCTAGTATATCCAAAGTCTTATTCATAGGTATAAAAGCTTTTATACATGCAGCAAAAGAAAGATCATCTTTTATTATATACACTACATCCATTTTTAATATTGAAAAGATTACAAGTAGTATTTCTAGCTAATATTAAGATTTTTAATATATTTTTTTAAAAAAAAATACATATATTCTTCCAGAGCATTGGCTTTATAATTATTCAATTAATCTTTAAGAAGAAGCTCAACCACCATTTGGACCAATCTATAATTTAGTACAAAATAAATTAATTACATTAAAAGAATATATTAATAAAAACTTGGCTAAGAATTTTTTATGCCATTCAAAGTCTCCAACACGAGCTTTTATTTTATTAGTAAAGAAAAAAAATAGATTATTGTGGATGTGTGTAGATTATCAAGGACTTAACAAGATTACCATTAAGAATAGGTATCCTTTATCTTTGATTTCAAGACTTTTTGATCAATTCAATCAAGCAAAAATCTACACAAAAATAGATCTATGAGGAGCATATAACTTGGTCCACATCAAAAAAGGTGATGAATAAAAGATTGCATTTCAAATTAGGTATGGACATTTCAAATATAATGTTATGACTTTTAAACTTACAAATGCACCAATTTCTTTTCAACATCTTATGAATGATATTTTTTATGAACTTCTTGATGATTTTATTATTTGATATTTAGACAATATTTTGATTTGCTTTAAGAATATAAAAGAATATAAATTTCATATTTATTGTGTATTATAAAAACTTAGAAATACAAGATTATATGCTAAGATAAAAAAGTATATATTTTATACTACTCAAGTTAATTTTTTAGGATACATCATTTTAAATAATGGTCTTAAGATGGATCTTAAGAAAGTCCAAACAATCATAGATTGGAAAATTTTAAGAATAATAAAGGATGTGCAATGCTTTTTGATATTTGCCAATTACTATCAAATTTTTATCAAGAACTTTTCTCAAGTTATACCTCTATTTACACGCTATTGTACTATAAATTCTTATAATATGTAAAAACTAATTAAAATATATAATATGTTTATAAATTCTAATATGTGTTAGAATGGTTAGTAAAATATTTAAAGGAATTGATATCAAAAACTTTATTTTTATTTTTTTTACTTAATTTGATTATGGCATTTAAATTATATAGGACCTAAATGTCTAATATGAAGCCTTGAAAGGAGATTGGGAACCAAAGATGAAGAACTAAACTACTAAGAGACTTATTTGGAAGGATGAAGGCAAGGGGTGAAGCTCTTTATTCCTATTAATCAATGGTCATGTCCAATAGACTTTGAAGAGGCTATCTATAACGAGAACAAGAGTTTTGGCAATTTTAAAGAGAGCATTTAAAAATCAAAGACTAGGATTAGAATTTTTTTTAATATTATAAATTTGATATAAGAATCAAAAAATTTGGAATTTTTATAAGGGACAAGTAGGCACTTGAAGTTAAGATGTATAAATTATACCTATTATCATTCTTTTGAAGATAGAAAGAGTTGTATGAGAGCTTTTAGAGATGAAGAGATATGAGTAGAGAGATGATTTTAAGATCTATACTTAATATAGAAAAAATATTATATTTGGAGTTCTAAAAAAGAAGATATTAGGAGTGAAAGATAAAAAATTGAATTCCAAGGTAGTAAGTAGGCCATTTTGTTGATAGTAATGGATTTTGCCATATCTTGAGCTTTTGGAAGAATTTATATCTAAAAATCTTCAAAAAGATATATTATTATGTTAAAAAGATATATATAAAAGTTTTATAACATTTAAACTTTTAATTTATGAGATATGAAGAATTTAGTATATGGGTGTTTGTAAATAAGGGTTTGAAGCTACTATTAGGATTTTAGTGATATCTAAAGATTGATAATGAATCAATAGTTGAAATTTGTTGTGATAATAGTTAAGAGTATAAAAATATTTTATGTAAATTTTGAATGGATTTAGACAATTTTATTAAGAGTTATAGATTATTGAAGTTTGGAAAAAATTTCCACTTTTATTGATGAATGAGGTTTTAGAATATTTTGTTATATTTTGAGTGTTTTGTGAAATAAGACTTATGTATTGGATGTAAAAGTCTTATAAAAAAGATATTTATATAAATTTGAGGATTTTGTTAATTTAAATCTTGATTGAATAATTAGTGGCAATCAAAAGTCTAGCGCTTTCTTAAGACAAATTCTCTCTACTACTACAATGCTTAATTTGTAAAGACAAACTTGAATGGAATAAAGAAGTAGAAGAATTGTTTGAAGCTTTGAAGACAACTTTTACTTCTATACTAATTATATATTATGTCGATTTTTTTAAAATATTTTTTTTAGAAACAGATGCATCAAATTTTATTTTGAGTGCGATATTGTCACAAATGGGAATAGATGATAAATTCCACCTAATAGCTTTCTATTCTAAGAAATTTTTAATAGCAAAGATCAACAACAAAATCCATAATAAAGAATTTCTTGTAATTATGGATTTTTTTCAAGAATAGCATCACTATCTAAAAGGCGCTTCTAATCTAATCACCATATATACAAATGACAAGAATCTTAAATATTTCATGTCAATATACTTGTTGAATTGTTGTCAGGCTCATTAGAGTATATCTTTGTCAAGATTTGAATTCATTATTATCTATTAGCAAGAAAAATAACAAGATCTATTTGATGTTCTTTTAAGATATTCTTATCTTGTATCAAAAGAAAGAGATTGAGCTTTTAATCAACAAAGTGCAATTCTCTTGAAGTTAGAGGAATTTCATCTTCAAGCAATGAAATCAACATTGATTGTTGATTCAACTTTTTTCAAACAAGTCTAGTCAAGTATGTCTTTAGACCCTCTTGTATATGATATTAAGAATAATTCATCTACGTCTCATGATGCTTTCAAGTTCAAATTCAAGAGCAATCTGCTCTATTTTAAAAGACACTTATATGTTCAAGAAGGTGAAGTACGATGTCATATTATAATTCCTTACAATATATAAAAATTAATTAAAGAATATAATATGTTTATAGGTTCTAATATGTGTTAGAATGGTTAGTAAAGTATTTAAAGGAACTGATATAAAAAGCTTTATTTTGATTATTTTTATTTAATTTGATTATGGCGTTTAAATTATGTAGGACCTAAATATTTAATATGAAGCCTTGAGAAGAGATTGGAGGCCAAAGATGAAGAAATAAACTACTTAGAGGCTTATTAGGAAGCATGAAGGCAAAGAATAAATGAATAAAGGCAAGGAATGAAGCTCTTTATTCTTATTGGTCAATGGTCAGCCCAATAGGCTTTGAAGAGGCTATCTATAAGGAGAACAAGAATTTTGACAATTTTGAAGAGAACATTTGAAAACCAAAGATTAGAATTAGAAAGCTTTTTTTTACTATAATTTTGATATAAGAATCAAGAGATTTGAAATTTTTATAAGTGACGAGTAGGCACTTGAAGTTAAGGTAAACAAATTGTACCTATTGTTATTCTTTTGAAAATACAAGGAGTTGTATGAGAGCTTTTGGAGATTGGAAGATGCAAGTAGAGAGATGATTTCAAGATCTACACTTGATGTGGAGAAATTACTACATTTAGAATCTTAAAGAAGGAGATATTAAGAGTCAAAGATAGCATATCAAGTTCTAAGGCAATAACTACACTATTTTATTGATAGTGATGGTTTTTACCATATCTTGAGCTTTAAGACGAATTTTTGTCTAAAAATTTCTAATAAGATGAAATATTATGTTAAAAAACTATACATCAAAATTTCATAGCATTTAGACTTTTAGTTTGTGAGATATGAAGAATTTAATATATAGATGTTTGTAAATAAGGATTTGAAGCTACTATTAGGATTTTGGTAATATCTAAAGATTGATAACAAATCAATAGTTGAAATTTGTTGTAGTAGTGGTTAAAAATATATAAATATATTATATAAATTTTGAATTGATTTTGACAATTGGATTAAAAGTTATGGATTGTTGAAATTTAGATAAAATTCCCTCCTTACGAGTGAATGAGGGTTTAAGAGTATTTGTTATATTTTGAGTGTTTTGAAGAAATAAGATTTATGTATTGGCTTTAATAGCCCTATGAAGAATTTTTTTATATAAATTTAGAGGTTTTATTATTTTAGATCTTGATTGAATAATTAGTAGCAATCAAAAGCTCCGTGCTTTCTTGAGACAAATTCTCTCTACTAGGACAACAACTATGTTGTCCTATGACGTGGCCTTCTATCTAGGAATATATTGGATACTTGGCTGTGGAGAGTTTATTTGAAACTTCATCGAAAAAATCCAACATGTAATTTGTCTTTAATAAAAGGACAAATAATATAACAATCTTACAAAAGAGAAGTTATATATATAAACCTTTTTGTATTCAAGTAAGTTTGTACAAAAAAGGTTCAAATTTCTACAAAATCCTTCAAAACTTTATTCACCCGCAAGGACTTATTTCTTGCTAAACTTTAGAGTTCAATAACTCTTAATTCAACCATTTAGTTTTTATAAAATTTAATTCAAAGTATAGAAAATCTTTTTAAGTTTCACCATAAGAAAGAATCAACCATAAATTAATTTTTGATCATCCAATATCTCAAAACCCCTAGCAGATGCTTAAAATCCTAGCTGAGAGACACTTGAGTACTATTTTCCTTATATCTCACAAATCCAAAATCCTAATGCCACAAAATTTTTGCACATAATCTTGTGACATAAACATATATACTTCTAAAAATTTTGAGCCAAAAATCTATCAAATTGCCTAAAATATAGTTCAAAATGTAACCACTATATAAGCGGGTTACTTATTGCCCTTAAGTTTGTAAGCACTGACTTCAATTTCCAATGTCTCCTTCATCCTAGCTTGAATTTCATCAAGCCGTATGTGCAAAATATAGTTGTAAAACTGCTCTCTTCAACCCTAGTCGTTGATCCTTGATTACTCTCTATATGCATGAGTTATATCCAAAAGAGTGACAGTAAGTCCAAAATCAACACCTTAACTTTGAGCGCCTAAAACTTCTTCATAAAAAGTGCAAATCACACAAAATTTGCACCTAAACCAGATTCAAAAATCTAAATCTTATGATCCTAGCCTCTCATGTTCAACTCCCCTCGAAAAAAAAACCCTAACTCCTAATAAACCCTTGGGCAGCCTCCTTAAAGCCCATTGGACATGATTTTTGGCCAATTAGAATAGAGATTTCTATCATCCACCTCTTTTCATCAACATAGATGGCCAAACTACCCTTTTTCTACTAAAGATCCTTTTCTAATCCTTCTTTTTATAAGATTTACATACTTAGTGCTTTAAGCACCAAATAAAAGAAGTAAATTAAGATTTTAATGGTCATTAATGTCTAAAAAAGGGGACTTAAGATATACAAAAGTTACTATTAATATAAAATCAACTTCAAATTTACTATCAAAAAAATAAATAAGGTTGTATAAATCTCAATAATAATCTTTTTAATAGATCCTTTCTAAACTAGCAATCTAATCCCAACTTATAAGCAATAAAAATCCATTGATATAGCTCTCATTTAGCTATGTAGTAAATTGTATATTAAATATACATATATAATTTTTTCATATAGTAGCCAAACCACAACACGACAACGTGCTTTTAAAACTCAATACAACTTTCCTACAACATGACATTTTGGATATGACAAGACTTTGGAGCTAATATCAAGAGATTTTTAGTGGCTTCAAATGTGAAAGGCTATTAAAGAATTTGTATAGTTATGCAACATTTATTTAAGATCAAAAATTCTTCATCGTTGATCTTACAGACTTTTCCAACCATTACCTATACAAAAACAATCTTGGTTTTTTGTCTCTATAAATTTTATTATAGATCTTCCAAATTCAAGTTTATATGATTCTATATTTGTGATTGTAGATCATTTCACTAAGATGGCATATTTTGTATCATGTACAAAATCTATTATAGGTGAAAAAATAACTAAATTCTTTTTTAACATCTATTACTATTATAGATTATCAAGGGATATTATATCAAATAGAGAGATGTAATTTGTATCAAAATTTTAAGATTTTTTTTTTAAAATATTAAAGATGGATATAAAATTATTTTAAGCTTTCTACCCTCAAATTAATAGACAAAAATAAATAAATAAATCAAATTTTAGAACAATATTTGAAGTGTATTATCAGCTGTCATCAAAATGATTGGACAACTCTTTTACCATTGGCAGAGTTTGCTCACAATACTTTGATACATTCTTCTACTCAATAAACTCTATTTTTTATAAATTATAGTTATCATCTATGACTTGATATTTTTGACTTTTTAAAAGCTAATAATCCTATAATGAAAGATTTAACAAATCAATTATCAAAGCTACATGCAACAATAAAGGTACAATTAAAAAAGAACATACATGAGAATGACAAAAGATCAATGTAAATGTCTATTGCAAGAAACATACATAGTCAAGAACTCATTGATCTTTTGTCATTCTTGAACATACATGAGAGCCATCCAAGAATCTATCAAATACATCAGCCAAAGTCAACGCGTTTCATTGACAACATCCATCAAAATCAAGATAAAGAAACAAGAAAATATTTTCTATAAAATATTTCTTTAATTATATCTTCATTGTTGTATGTAGCTTTGACAATTGATTTGTTAAATCTTTTGTTGTAGGATTATTAGCTTTTAAAAAGTCAAAAATATCAAATTATAGATAATAATCATAATTGGCAAAAAATAGAATTTATTAAATATAAAAATATATTAAAGTATTATAAACAAACTCTGCTAATGCCATTTTTAAGTTTAATCAATAATTATTTTCTATTTTATATCATTATTTTTTATTTCTTTGAATTTTAGTACTAAAAAGATAAAAAATCAACAACCAAAATATTCACCTCAATAGTTATTATTTGCTGAATTATTAGACGAGATATTATGGTTGTCACAACCTTCAAGACAATAGAATAGAAATAAAGATCTTCAAGAATAAAATATTCTTCCTCAAATTAATAGCAAGATATAATGTGTTTAGTATCACAACCTTGGGAGACTTCCATTGTTTGGTGATACTTTTGGAAGTAGGAACTATTCTTAATAATGTTCCAAATATTTCTTTTGAAGGAAGTTATGAAGGCCTCAATAATGATCAAATATCAAGGTGGTCTTTTTACCTTAATATAAAATATTATCAATGATTGAGAGGACCTATCAATTATCTTTGAAAAGAAAAAAGATCAAAATATGTGACAAATATAATTTATCAGATCTTAGACTTCCTCAATATATAATCACTGCTCTTTGTGAAACTTGTATCTAAAAGGAGAAATAATGTCATGGACATAAGATTTATTTTAATAATTATTTATATAGAAATAAATAAAAGTAGATTAATTTGATAGAAAAGCTTCCTAAAACCTTCATAGACATAGTTTCACATTTATATATAACTATAGGCAATTGATAGATTAGAAACTGGTCAAAAAATTAGCCACATGTCGCACATGTTGGTAGCTTGTAAAATAAGCTATATACATGGTTCATATATAAGAAACTTATTTTACAAATTTGATACATGTCTTACAAACTAGACATATGTTGAAGGTTCTATAGAATGTGACTACATAGCTTTTAAGTAGATAGTATATATAAAGACATGAGTGAAGCCTTCTTTATTCTTATCAATGCTTTTTAATTCTTAATCTTATTTTAAAAGTCTCTAATTTTCTTGTCTTTGACAATAGCCATTCTAGTTTTAATATTATTCCATCTTTCAGTGATTTTCTATTCTTTTTAATGACATAAGAATGTATTGACATTTTATTCTTTTATGATTCATGTCCTTGACAATTAATTCTTAATAAAATTGATTCATTAAGGCTTCTTCCTTACAATTAATGTCGCATACTGGTTGCCTAAAATTAGATACATAGATTGATGTAAAGCGTGCCTCTTGTTGTAATGCTCAGATTTTGACTATTGCCCAATGAACTTGCAACCTCTAAAGTGCTAGTATATCTTCAAGACGAGAGATAATCCACTCTCTAATAAAAAAGATTTAATTTTAATATTTAAGATGAAGGCAGTCTCGAAAAACTATCAATGACACAAGAATACAGAATAAGAGATTTGAATTAGAAAGAATTTTTTAAAAAAAACCAATAAGGACTTAAATTATTTAGATGAATACACAAACAACACCAATAAAGGTAGGCTAGAACTCCAAGAGATGCATTGTTGAGACTAAAGAATTCTTCAACCTTGACTCCAATATATATCTTTGTCTATAAAACTTCTTTAGTGGACTAAGAAGCTTCTCGAACAGCTTCTACTAACTTGGAAGCTTTTTGAGTTCTTTCTACAAACTTGAAAGCTTCTTAAGCTCATTCTACCAACTTGGAAGCTTCTTGAGCTTCTTGTACCAACTTGAAAGCTTCTTGAGCTCATTCTATCAACTTGGAAGCTTCTTCAATTCCTTCTACCAACTACAAAGCTTCTCAAGGTACTTGTACCAACAAGAAAGCTTTTCAAACAACTTCCACTAATTAAAAAATCTCTAAAATATTCTAGAAGGTTTTCTAAACTTCTAAAGTGTATATTCCTAATAATTCTTTGATAGGTGTAATTTTATTTATATAAATAATTTAAATATATATAATTATTGAAGAATTTTTTTTCATATTTATATTATTTTAATTAATTTTTTATAATGTTGATTGAGGTTCAAAATAAAATTGATGCATAACAAGCATAAATCTCTTTATTTATATGTATATATATATTATGATATTTTTTAATTCTATTAAACATACCATAAGTATAACAATTTAAAAATTTCTACAAATAGAAGAAAGAAAAAAAAAATGATATTATATAAGCAATATCAATTTATAAGAGAATAATTTGTAAAATTAAAAATATTTCGATTATTTCAAAAAATATATATAGTCTAATATTTATCAAGACAAATCAAATTCTAATATTTAGTCTATTAGTATCAAGGACAAGAACTCAATGAAATCAAATGGACAAGTGAGACTTCTCTTATAAAATAGAAATAAGAAAATATGTATTCAATAGAAACTGGAATGGCTATTGCCAAAAGACAAGACAATTAGAGACTCTTGAAACTAGATTAGAAGCAAGAAAGGAGTTGACAAGAGTGAAGAAGGCTTCACTCTTGTCTCTATATATACTATCTAACTAGAAGCTACGTGGCGATGTTCTATAGGACCTCCAATATGTGTTGACTTTGAAGGCCACTTGCCTTAGCTTGCAAGGCAAGTTTTTTACATGTGCGCCACGTAGTTAGCTTGAAGAACAAGCTATTAACATGTGTGGCACATGGTTAACTTGTTGACCAAGTTTCTAACCAAGAAATCAACTATGAACACCTATACGGTCAAAGCAGCGTCTATGAAGCTTCCAAGAAGTTTTTCTAGAAGATATTATAGAATTAACCTACTTTTATCTACTTTTACCTAGTTCTATTTAATTATATAGGTAACTATGTGTATGTCCGTGACATTACCCCTCCTTTTAGGCACGAGTTCCACGAGGAGCGGTGGTTAGATGTTGAGGAAGTCTAAGATGTGCCGGATTGTATTTGCCACATACTCTGATCTTTGTTCTCTTTGAAGGTAATTAATGGGTCCTCTCAGCCATCGATAATGTCCCATTCCGCGGCGAGAAGACCACCCTGTTATTTGATCATTGTTGTGACCTTCATAACTTCCTTCAAATAACACGTTTGGAACACCATCAGGAATTGTTCCTACCTCCAATAAAATCACCAAACATCGGGAGTCTCTTCCAAGGTCGTGATACCAAACACGTTGTATCTCGCCATCTATTCGAAGAAGAACATGTCGTTCTTGAAGATCTTCATCTCGGTTGCGTCGTCTTGAAGGTTGTGACAATCGCAACGTCTCATCCGGCAAGTCAGCAAATGAAGGCTCTTGAGTCGAATCCGCTGGTTGTTGGTTCTCCATTTCCTCAGCGCCACAAATACAAAGAAGTTACAAACAAGGTTAGAAAGTTGAATGTTATCTTGCCTAGATCTTGTTTCTTTTATAGGAGAGGTCTTCATCTTGGTTTTGATGGATGTCGTTGATGAAAGGTCTCCACCTTCCTTACTGCATTTACAAGATTCTTTGCCGATTTCCATGTGCGCTTACTAATATTGTATCCGCGCCAATGAATAAGATATTCCAACCTATTTCGGCACCGCCTCAAATCTAAGACTTCTTCCACCTCAAATTCTTCATTGTTATATACTTCTATAGGAGGCGGTGGTATTTGTTTTCTTCCTTGTATATTTGTTGCCTTATATGGCTCAAGTAGAGACACATGGAATACAGGATGAATCTTCATAGACTTCGGTAGCTTTAATTGATAAGCGACTGGATTGACTTGTTCACAAATTGAGAATGGTCCAAGCCTACGATAGTCCAACTTATCACAAGGACGAACAATCTTGATATTTCGACAAAGTAGCCATACCTTATTACCAATATGGAATTGAGGTTGTTGCTTGCGATAGACATCTGCATTGGTCTTTTGTCGTTCCTGAGCTTCTTTTAATCGCACCTTCATTGTTGCATGTAGCTCTGCCAACTGATTTGCCAAATCTTTTGCCGCAGGATTATCAGCTTTTGAAAAGTCAAAAATATCAAGTCATGGGTGATAATCATAATTGGCAAAGAAAGGTGTTTGTTGAGTAGAAGAATGTACCGAATTATTATAAGCAAACTCTGCCAATGGTAAAAGAGTTGTCCAATCATCTTGATGGTAATTGATAGTACACCTCAAATATTGCTCCAAGACTTGGTTCACTCATTCCGTTTGACCATCTGTTTGAGGATGGAAGGCTGAAGATAGTTTTATATCCACCTTCAATATCTTGAACAGGGTTCTCCAAAATTTGGATACAAATTGTGTTCCTCTATCTGATATAATATCCCTTGGCAATCCATGATGGCAATATATGTTGTCAAGAAAGAGCTTAGCTGTTTCTTCACCTGTGATAGATTTTGTACATGTTACAAAGTGTGCCATCTTGGTGAACCGATCTACAATCACGAATATGGAATCATATGAACTTGAAATTGGTAGATCTGTGATAAAATCCATAGAGATAAAAGACCATGGTTGTTCTGGTATAGGTAGTGGTTGGAGAAGTCCGTAAGGTCGATGACGAGGGGTTTTTGATCTTGAACAGACATCGCATGATTGTACAAACTCCTTAACTGCCTTCCACATTTGAGGCCACCAAAAATCTCTTGATATTAGTTCCAGAGTCTTGTTGTACCCAAAATGTCTTGCTGCGGAAAAATTGTGACGTGCTTCAAGAGCACGTAGT